>QYTT01094744.1:17678-34376 GCA_006980735.1 Dasypogon diadema
TATTTTCATGATGATCGAGAAACTCTTGAAAACCTTAACATTTATGATCGCCATATTTGATCCGCCATGTTGAATTCTTAAGCATTAGGGTTAAATTCATAATCATCATCCCCAAAAAACCTGTATATCCGTCATTTTGCCAATACATTCCATTGAAGTTTAGAAAATCTTGTCCATCATATTGGATCCGCCATTTTGAATTTAAGAAATCCGATTCTGGATTCGCAATCAGCGAACGATCGCAAAAACGTGTGAAAAAAATTTACATTTCCGGCTTTAAAAAATAAAGATTTCATGTGGCAGCCCTCTGAAGGAGTTGGCAGATTTGGTTAATTTTCTGTCAGGATATTTAGATTTTACTAAAGTACTTGCGTGCCGAATTTTATTTTATAATTTTATTTTTACTACGTTCTCGTTTTAGAGGGCAAATTTTTTATTGATAGCTGGAGGTTTCATATGGCAACCCTATAAAGAACTTATCCAAATTGACCCATTTACGAACTTGGTCTTTCATTTTTAATAAAGTATCTGTGTACCAAATTTTAAGTCTCTAGCTTAAGGCGTTCTTGAGATAACTCGCCGACAGACGGACAGACAGACAGACAGACAGATAGACTGACAGACAGACAGACGGACATCTATTAAGCTGGTTGGCAAAAATTTCCTGACGGATAAAGGCTTCGCGACATTCGTCCTCCTTCGAAACTGGTTTCTTTGCTTCTTCATGAGACACCATCCAGGCGTACTCACTTTTGCAATAAGCAGCCATTAGAAGTAGATGGCGTAAAGGCCCATCACCGTAGAAGTTTCTCCAGCGCCCTCTAAGATCCTGCTCAAGGCTCTTCTTCTGCTCGCTTGTAGTGTACATCCTAAATCTTAGCATTCTCGTGTTTTTCTTCTTCTTTAATTCTAAAGAAAAAGAATTCGGAATCAAATAGGTACTTCAATCTCTTATGCTTGTCATTAAAATGCTTTAAAATTAAATTACCCAAGGCTTTCTGGGAAATTGCAACTACTTACGGTCAGAAATGCAAGTGAGGTGGACGGCAGATGTACTACTATCTAATAATATAACTGACTTCAAGGTTTCCTGATTATTTTACGGTCAACTTTGTCTAATACATGCGATAATTGAAAAATTACTTCATCGCTCACACCAGAAGTTACCTCTTACTGTCCGCCCTCAAAATATGTCCAGGATGCAGTCAATTTTAATCATGAACGTGACAAGTTAATTATGAGATGCCAATGCGCAAATCGATTTTTATTATATTTACCCGCAATGAAGCTATTTAATGTCCAAAGTCACGAAACCACTTAAAGTCGCAAATAGTACAACAGTCGTCGGATGGCGCCATCGGATGACGTGCATAACCATTCAGTTGCATGCTGCTTGCGTGCGTATATTAAATATGGCAAAATATCATCTCCTGTCCAGAGCTTAGCCAAATATGACCATCTACGCAAACCTCAAGAGACTCGTGTGTGAATCATTTATAGCACTTCCTTTCCTGGCTGGGCCATTTAGAAACTGCCTATATGTAACTCTTACTCGTACCGCATAGAAATATAATTTCGACTTGGTTTGCGAAAAGTTGTGTGCACGGGTGAGTCCTTGAAGTCTGGATGCACGACACAGTTACAAGTAGGCCAGTCTTGTGCGTCTAGAAGCAAGAACACGGTATGTTACGCCCTAATTGGTATACTTACTAAATCATTTATCATATGGGGACAGATTTACACGTAAATTAGAGAGCACCGGCACGAAATTTGTACGCGCCATCATACGTTCGCCACGGTGTATATGGTAGCAAACGATAGGCTATTTACGTAATGACAGCTATTGATGACAGGCGTCCACTTACCCCAGGAGTTGTGATAAAGTACTAAGTACACTTTCAGAACAAGAGCAACTGTGACAGCCCGCAGGCGATGATTTTGTCCCGGAAAAAGTGACTTTGGTCCCATGTCCAAAACATAGGGGCTAGCTGCCATATCACAATGTGAGTTTGTTTGATTTATGGGGGAAAAATTTGACAAGAAATTAAATTTATCAACTGCGGTACTATTAGCGTTTAATGTGGGCCCATTGCTCTATCATAAGAGTGTTTGGTGCCATAAATCACGGTTACGATGAGTAAATCAACTCTGGGCGCGTTAACTGCTTCATAAACGTTTCAGCCCCCTGTATCTATTGTTGAACTGAAGGAACCAATTTATCCGCTTGATTGGCGGAAGACGCAGGCCGATGTTCTTTCATATGAAATAATCGAATTTTCGGCATTTTACTTTACTTCAAATTGAATGTGGTGTTTTTCTATCAGAGTTTTCACGTTAACCCAGCTTTTAATTGAGTTAAGGTCAATTAGTCCCGTGAAATATGAGAAGGTGAGAGAGGAAAAGTTTCCGATGGCGGAAATTCAGTTTTTATTAAGTCGTTTGAATGCCTGACATGGGAGGTTTCCCAAATAAAATAAAATTTATTGAATAATTTTATGGGCAATTTGGAACTCTTTTAATTGTGGTATAAAGACTTAAAACTGCAACGGAATACCTATACTACCTATGCACATCTTTTACTATAGGAAAAATAAGAATGGATGGTGGAAATGGAAGGGAACAGTCAGGAAATGAAAACAAAACTTTCTATGCGACCATCAAGTGTTTAGAAAAAGGTTTCTCCCTGAAATTTAACCCTGCGGTGCACTGTTAAAAATATTAATTCACAATAAACACTGGAAATATCCTAAATGAATGTCCAGCACAATTTAATAGTATTGTGAATAGCATTTTTTTGGGAGCAATGTACGGACAAAGTGTCAGATTCCTCACTCGGACTACCGACCAAAACCATTCCTCCGGTCTCGGAGGAATCCATCCCGGAACCGTTTGCTCATTACTTCAGACTGAGTCTCTTGATTTATTGGCTTTTCCTGATGTCCCTGGTCAAAAGAACTTCTCATCTGATGGCTTTGGTTTCCGTTGTATTAGCGAGGAGGAGCTGTTGATGGCTCTGTATTCGGTTGAATTTAATGCCGTGTTTTACAACATCCCAGTTTCTTCCGCAATGGAAGCAAGCTATGTTTGCACCTACTCCAAAAAAGCCGATCGTGAAAGATCCCTGCGATCATGAGGCTTGAGGATATTGATTGCATGGCAGTTCTTGTGTTGTTGGATTTTAGCAAGACGTTTGATTCTATTAACCATTTAAAGGTATCGGGACAGTTCTCGTTTTGTTCTTCGGCATTTAACCTCATTAAATACTTTTTGCAGGCCCGCTTTCATTTTGAATGAGTTTTCTGATCTGATGCCCCTCAATTTTGATGTACCTCAGGGCTCCATTGTTGGGCCCCTCTTATTCAGTCTATACATAATTGACCTCCCGGATGTCATATTTGATGCAAATATATTTCAATCGGTCTATTGGTCTAGTAGAAAACTTTGTCTGTCGCCTAAACAATGACCTGCAGAGAGTCTATGTTTGGGCTTCAGAACTTGTTCTTAATTCTAGTAAATCCACTTGTCTAACCATATATCGCAATCGTCTTGATACTGATACGTTACCCCCAATACTTCTCAATATCACTGTTCTTCAATATAAAGATTCAGTGGAGGACCTGAAGATATTACTCAACTCCAAATACACTTGTTGTAACCATGTATCCGCTGCATTACGGTTGCCTTTGGCAATTGTGGGTTAATTATAGTTTATTGTGGTTTAATCTGCGAAAGCAATTGGTAAAGGCATTTTTAATACCACATTTCATATTTGGTAACATGGTTTTCCCTAAGCTTAACTCAATAGATCGCAGAAGGCTATTTGATGGTGTTCTACATTTTGTACTTAGACTTCCTAGGAACTCGCATAGGACATTTTGTAAACTTCTTGAATCATCTAAATTGTTATAGTGTAGTTGTTGCGCGCTTCTTGGAACTTTTCTTTTTTTCTTTTATCTTGCTTTCTTTCTTTTTTTACTATTATTATTTTCTTATATAAGTATTTCTATTCTACTGAACCTTGCATATAATGCAACTTTGAATTAGTTTGTTACCCTTAATTATTATTATAGTTAAATATGTTTCTAAATATAAAAATGTATAAACCATATGTAAATATAAGATCTCGTATCTTTGTATATTATACCAAATAAAGTCGTTATCATTATCACTTCTTGCCACTACGCACCTCCATCGGCAGAAACTTCTAGTTAGGCATAATACTGAACATGATTCTAAGCTTGAATTCCTTACTAGCAAGAATAGCAATAACGCCGCCAACCTGATTCATTTTATCATTCCGACACTAATTACAACCAGGTAAAGATACCAACACAGATGGAATATCTAGATATGACCAAGTCTCACTTTTCAGAATAGCACGACCGTCTTCCGCATCTTATCAACATTTCTTTTAAGACTACTAGCATTAACATGCACTGCGTTCAATCCCCTATATTCTGACCCTTTGCGAAGTATAGAAAACAGTGTTTGCCATAGGAAGCAGAAAACGAGACGGAAGTACTTACGAGACTCCTCGCCAAAATACACTAAAACAAATGAAGGTGAACAGAAACCAAAAAAGGTATTATATAGAACCTGACCCTCAATCTAAATATTACATTCTTTCCAAAAATTAAGAAAAAAAAAATAGAAGAATTAAAAAAGTAAATTAATAATATTTAATAAGAAGTATGTAGGCAAATTAACAAAAATGAAATTATTGAAAAAATAAGAGGAAAAGTAAGACGTTAATCATTGAATAGGGTACTTCTATGGAGACTCTATGGAGATTCGTACTTCATTTCCTATTCTGGCTGTACATAGTTTCTTTTGTGATTCCTCGGGGTTAAATACGCCCCCATTAATTTCATCCAAGTAGTTTATTCTTAACCAATAAAGGTAGTTGCTGTAGGATACCCGGACAGAAATATATTTGTTTAGACATTGTACAACACCTGCTGCATCGAGCAAGTTAAAACTAGATCTAAAACGTCTTAAAAAGTAGAATCATCTATTTCAGTTGAGTAGTGCTAAATGTTATTTTTTGAAATTTCAAGAAATAATACTCCAAAACAGGCTACAGACCTTAAAAACGGATTGGTTGGAAAGGGGGTCAGGAGCGACCCCACACTATTTTGAAATGAATAAAGTCCAAAATTTTTCTATCCACAACAGTGAATTATTTTTTTTCGTAAATCAACATCTCAACGGAATTCGGAATTTTCCTAAACGATATCTGCAAAACAAATACCAATCTGCACTATTTGCAGATTAAATTAACTTTTTAGCACATTTAGTTCATAAAAATTAAGAGCAAATGGAGCCAGAGTACAAAAAAAAACTTTCCACATGTGGCTCCTCAAGGTTTTAGTTCTTGAAAAAAGTTTCCTACTTATATAAAGAAGAAGAAAAAAAATACCTGGCCGCGTAATTTGAGAAGAAAATTCTTGATTTGACACGAAAATCCTATTGATAAGATTTTAGACGCCTAGAACTGATAGGTATCGCTCTAATAAGCCTCAGAGTTTACTTAACCGCGAAAAAAAAATCACATTTGAAAAGCAAACGGAAATTTTCAGCACGTGCCAGCAAATTGTGTTAAGAACACTTAGCAAAAGGCAACCAGTGAATGAATCTTATCAAGAGAATTGGGCGCCAATTTCACTACGAGTAGTGATAACAAATCAAGTTGCCGATAACTCCTTTCCATCTGGGGGCGCCTATTATCTTTAATTAGCGTTGTTCGCTCCACTTAGAAGTAGAATAGTACCCCTGAGTTTGGGAGATTCTGTTTTTGTTTTTTTTTTTTCGTTGTTTATGCAAAAAACTGATATCGTTTAACACTTAAATTATGGTATTAAATTGAATAAATATTTTTTAACAATATTTTAGCAACTTGTTTGGCACCAAAAAGGTTATTGTAACTTGCAAGGTTTGTGGAAAATTTTATTTATGAACAGGGGCACAAGATTTATTACGTAACTCCTCGAAAACAGTTGTGGTTTTTTTCATCAATTTAACATTTCATCATTCACATGTCTAGGATTATTTTACAAAGCGTTCTCTAGACTGTACTTTCTGGTAAAATTTACTTTTGTTATTATTGTTGTAAGCAGGTTGTTGTTGCAGTGAAATTCTACACGTGGCTCACTGAAGCCATCGTAGACCTTCATAAGACCAAGGCTTTTAATATAAAATGAGATCGTTTTTCACGGCAAGCTTGGCACATCTTCTAGAGATTTAACGATTTTTTTTAGATGATACCTTAAAACTCAATCACGAGAAAATAAGCCGGTTATCATCATTAATCTGGTTTATTGAATTGAAAGGGATTCTTCGCTTTTTTTTTCTATGATAAGCTTTTTCACCTCTCTTACAATTAGACCAAGTTGGTTAATCTATTGTTAACTCTTGATTTCATGCTTTCACAAGCAGAAATTGTGTTTTCATAAAGGCGCTTATACACCTGAGCATACAAAGCAGTCACATATAAGCATACAAATACTGCCTCATTCATTGCATCGGTTGACCTTATCCGCGATCAAACAGTCCACAAAAGAGGCAATAATTCTGCCTCATATTGACTCGGCATTAACTAGCTGATCCGTGATCTTCTTCTAGATGAAACTCTCATGTTCCTACACGAACTTGGTTTTTGGTACTCAAGTACGGATATTTAATTCGTCCCAATTCAACAGTTGGGAGAAAAATCATGATCGTCCGTCCCTTCAGTAGAGGGGCAAGAAGTCGTCAAGAAATGATGGCCCTAGAGAGTTGCTCAGAAAATGTTTTAGCAGTAACGTGATTGTCCATTAATTTTGCGAAATTTTCAAATATAACGTTCACACTAAATATTTATTTCTTCAAAACAAATGTCGGTTTGTCCATTTCAAATGTCGCCTTAATCATACTATAATGTCGACTTGGACAAATTGAATGTCAGCCTGTCCAAAAAAAAGGGGCGTTCTGCCCATATATAGAATCGACCTCTGCAAATATTAAATTTAGAAAGGTTGGCAAAGCATTCGACATTTTATTTGTCCGAGACGACATTTGTTGAAGTTGACATTGTATATATATGGTCGAGGCGACACTCGAAATGGACAGACCGGCATTTGATTTGGACAAGTAAGTAGTACAATATTTCCCAAAAATTAATGGAAAAATCGATATTGAACTTGGCAATGGTATATTCAACCACCACGCTACAATTCTTGGCTCCTAATCAGATTAACATCACTCATCTATACTTCAAAAACACGACGAAATGGCCGCGAGGTTTCCCTTTTGAATACAGGTTGTACGCCAAGTTAAGAAGTCTTCCTTAAGGACCACCAAGATCCAGCCTCACATAACGGCAATAAGATTTCTAGTTTGTGTCATCTGAGTACAGTCTTCGACATCCTTCTGATCGTATGAGTGTGGTCCTAGGAGGTCTAAAAACTGAATTCAGCAAGCCATACAACTAATAGCGCTTGTATGTTGGAGCGTGGTCAGGACGACGACGTACAACTACCCCATCAGTCTGTTGAGTGACTATAATATTACTTCCAAACAAATTCGCCCTTGAATATTTTATTAACGGCACTATAAAACTCCTGCGAAACTTTCACTGTCCTTGCTAAAAGAGGAAAGCAGTTGCTGACGCAATCCAAGGAAGCGGCAGAAACGAAATATAGTGCATCGGCAGCCTCAGCTGTGAACTCACAGTTGGAGTACTTCGTTAAAAATTCTTTATGAAGCGAGCTATCCCATCTCCATTTGTGCCAATATCTCCTTAGCATCACACGAGTTGATACCTAAAGTCCTTTACATGCAGAAATTACACCACACCGCCCGGATGTAACACCATCGAGCCCAATACCAATGAACCCCTGAGTTTACAAATAAGTGCAGTCTCCCGTATACTCCGACTCAATCTTGTCAATTCCAGCCTGCGATCAGGACACTGACCCCCTGTAACTGCGATCGCTAGGCTTCGAGTACACTTCCAGCAGCGATCATCACACATAAGGGTAGAATCAAGGTATTCTGACTGCTGCTCAGCATTGAAGAAATGGCAGTCAACATTTCATGTATTATAGTTTCTGCAATAGAATATATACGCAGATTGCTTAAAACGACAGAACGCAGAAAGGGAATTCCTTCATTTCTGGGCACAAATAGTAGCGATTTTAAAGACAGTCGCTCGTCGCCTGGTCCGAGCCATTATCAAGCACCTACCCCACATCCACCAGCGGCTCCTAAAAATTGTGGGAGTCAAAAAGTCAGGGAAACGACAAGCAATCGACCCAGAACTCTTCGGATCGACTCTAAAGCAAAAAAACACGTAAAATACGGGTTATCTCAGCTGCCCAAACTGTCGGGTATTGCACTACCAGTGGACATAGGCGTATTTGTCACGGCCAAACCCAACTGGTGGCACAGGCACTTCGGTCCCTCGAGATAATCGAGAAAAGGCAACAATTACAACATTCTTTGGTCCAGGAAAGAAATTGGCAGTCTGTAAGGGAAACTTCACGTTGAAAAGAGACATTCTCTATAATTTTCAGGTCGTAAAAAACCTCCCAGTTCGTTTTAATGACGGCTTGTTAGGAAATTATTTCCTAACAATGCACTGCAACACAGGAGGTCCCAATGGAACATTGCAATTTCCATGCATGCAAATCGTTACAGAGGAATTCGTTGTTCCAGTTAAATTTGCAATCGGACAAGCTATATTTTAGGAATGCAATCCAAGCAGAAGCGCATGGCGGAAAGATAAAGGCCGAAGATATCTCCACGTCAACTCATAGTGTCATCGAGGCATCTCACTCAGAGAATGCTGGTTGCACTGCCAAAGAATGCAGTAAAGGTAATTAATTAATTAATTACCCAAGATCTAGCCTGTGAAATAAGACAGTATCAGGTAATTCTGGAACAATCCGCTTACATACCTGCACGGTAACAGATTGTAGTCAAGTTTCACTTGCAATTAACAGAAAAAATGTTCTGTCTATTACATGGAATAGACGATAGAGTCTTCCTAGGGAACGGCTTAAGTTCCGCTGGAACTGTAGAGTTGATGTATGTAGTGCGCAAGTAGCTCTGACCTGTGGGTTATCTTAATCCACCAGACCAATACAGCATACAATAACATGGGCCGTACTCATGATGATGCATATTTTGAGACCCTAGATTTTACCAAAAGGCCCTCGACAAGATCACAAGTCTGTAGCGTTTATTTAACCCTATTAATTGAGGATTATACCTATTTAATTCTTTGTTATGCAATACTCGGTGTTAGGGTTGTCTGTACTCGTCTATAGTACCAAAAAAGTTTCATAGATTTAATCTTCAATGATTCAGGTTTCCTGTTCGGCCAAATCACTTCTTTAGGTGAGCTTCTGGCTTTCACTGGGCAACTGTCTTCTAATGTCAACACCAGTCTATGTGGCAGTTCTTAAAGCTACTTCCCTCACAATAAGGAAGGATTTATCATATTGGCAGATTCTCAGCTTCGCACTCACTAAGTCTGCATTTTCAAGATCCACATAGGCAGAGCTTAAAGGTATTAATTTCGGCCCTATTTATATTCTTGAGATGATATTTTATGGAATAGCACCCAATAAAACCTGCGGTTGATCTAAAATTTAGCTTACTAAGATTTAAGAGATCAACGGAATTTTTACCCTTAGCTTTATAAATCTTTTTGCTTGCCATAGACAGAGAAATGGTGGCCTCCATTTTTGCTTCATCAATTTTGATTACAGCTACCCACAATACTCTTGTGTTCAGGAATCCATATTAAAATGACTTTATTATTGTTACCGAGTCCCTCTATGGTATTTGTAGCCCTGTTTTCTTTACTACAAGATCCGTATATGGTGCAAAAATACGGTCAAGATCTTCTTGAAACAATTTTTATACATTGGCGACACTGATAGTAATTGTGAAGTTACCAGGTGCCATTTTTCGGGTGTTATTTGATTTTATTGTAAATAAACAACTGCAATATTTCAAACATGTGAATTACGCTTGTTATTGTAATACTTGCTATCATATATCATCCATTTTTCCTCACTTTTAAGACTTCTCTTTAAATTTGACAAACAGCAGTGCCAACATTTAAAATTGAAAAAGTGCTCCTCTATGTGAGAGTCAGTACTAATTTTCAAATCTTTAAAAATCCAGATTCAAGATGTGTACGATCTGGATTTGGATTTTGAGTCGTTATTGTAAGTACGTGTCTTAGTGAGATCTGGATCTTGAGATCTGTATGCATTTTGTGCAAAAAAATAAACACCACTTATACCATCCCAGGCGAATATTGTTGTGAGTGAGACCTAACTGTCACAGAATATAAAAATGTTTTTTCTCTATGTGCTTTATTCACTACACTTGAGGGCACAAATCTGTCATATCTGCCTGAAATATAGTGAACTTCAATAATTATGAATCCTATTCTTGCTCCTTAATTAGTTTTAAGTCATCCATAAACAAGGCCTGACGGGTACTTTTAAGTCTGAATCCAATGCCCTAAAGTTCTCCTTTTGCAATGGGCTTTTCGAAATCGCGATTTATCTGTTTTTTTATGGCATAGGACAAAGAAAAACAATTCCTGGCTAGTGCGAACATAAAAATTTACGGACAAGAACTAAAGATTTAAATTAATTTATCTATCATCCATATGTGTACTTTTTGCTTGGTACTCTCCCAATAGCTTTAAAGAGGAATGAAAGTATATGATGATAGTCTGTGGGGGCTGAGGATCTCTGAGAATGGGAAGTTTTTAAGCAGCTTATAGATATCTAATTTTGCCTTAGTTGAACAGATATAAAACGCATCATACAAAAAAAAGACGGAATACTTTTTTCTTACGAAAGAGTGTCTATGTGACGATTTTTCCTTTACAAAAGAATTTTTACGTTCTTCTGATATCACTGTTTTTCTTGTCACCAGCTTCTCTGCCATTTTGTGTCTATTCTTTGTTATCACTTCCCAATGTGTAAGTTATCAAACTCCTCGTTAGTGTTATCCTAACGCTTTCCACTGTATATGTTCCTTTTTTTAGTACATTAGTATCGATATCCTCCTCTAAATTCTCTACAAATGAACAACTCTGTAGGAGGAAAGTTATCAGTTTGAACAGATTTCCCTTTGGACAGCACTTGGATTAGAATTATCTGGTCGAAATGATTTGCAGTTGTTCCTTCCCCTATAGTCACAAGGCGTTGAGTAAACTCCCTGTTGTAAGAAATATTTTGTACAACAACACGTCTTGTTTTCTTTTTTGTTCCCTTTCCCTTCCGATCATTTTCAATTACATCATCAATTACAATTCCGTTCCAGAAACACTTTTCACTTCTTCTACTTTCAGTGTAAAATTGATAGAACTGTAGGAAAAATTAAAGTCAAATTTTCCACTTGGTATAACTGGGAATGTTATGAGAACGAAATTTTGATTTGTTTTTGCAAATAACTTTTTAGCACCGCCACTTGAAAGAGTATCAATCCATTAACTTCAGTCAAGTTTTGTATATGTTTCAACGTTTACTTCGTGGGTGGTTTTTCCATTGCTTTTTATGCAGTACTAAGTTTCTTGAACTTTGCTGAGTTGCCTGATTCAAACGTAAACATCTCAAGGCCCTGGGTCCTTTTAGATAATCAAAAACTGAAAAGTTTTTTTTTTTAACAAAATATTTCTTTTTAAAAATGCATCATTATTTGATGCTGACTGAGTGTAAAAATTGTACAAGTTTTTTTTTATTTATTCCGATGCTCGCATCAATATTCAGTGTGTAATTTTCCCTAAAGTATCTTTTTCACTAGAAAAATTGTTTTCTGTCTAAGCTTCTTCTCAACATTTTTCTCAGCCTGTGGTTGCCTTAATCGGCTCATTAAAAACTGTAGCCACAGATGAGGAACTCTTCGCTGAACTTACGTGGATTCCGAACCACTTAACTGTTGCAACATCCAATGAGTTCTGATGATAAGTCTTTTGTTACAGAAAACAATTAAACATTAATACACCTCAATGGGAATCGAACCTAGAACCTCATGATACATGAGCCACAATATTAACCATTAAACTACTGTCGCGAACACAGAAAGGGTAGAACAAAATCACTAGGTATTCTAGTTTTTATAAAAATAATTACTTTAGCTATGGAGAGGTTGACTGCCACATTATAGTAGGTCTGTCAGGTTTCCAATGACTTCCAAGGTATGCGACAAGCGCTTGCGGAATCGTTCGGGTTATTAGTAGAGATATCTTATAGATATAAGCTTCAAACGACATGCTCTCATATTTCAAGAATACTATAACAGAATACAAACCATTAGGTGGTGATTTTCGATCGATCAATCGATCGACCTTTACCGATTGTGTCAATCTACTGTCTTGTTAAAGGCACCTTTCTTTATCTTGCTATCTGAGTACACATTCTCTACTTCATCTCTACCGGTATTCCGGATTTCGTCCCTTTCATAGCTGTGAATCTGCTATGCTGCTCACATCAGATAACATAGAACTCTGAACAACGTATTATCGGTATTACTTGATTTCAGTAAGGCAGAAAGCCAACAAGTGGTTAGCGTACAAGGTGTTCTCTGAAACTCACAGACCTTAACATGTGATGTACCTCAGGATTCTATGCTTGCACCGATTCTATTTAGTTTCAATGCAGACGATGTTCAGTTGTATCTGATGATTGTATCTACCGTTTCCTACCAGACTTTAATCACTCATATGCATTCAGATTACTTCTGATATTCTCATGTAAAAGAAACATTTACCGAAAAACGTACACGTGGCAGGGAACGTATTGATGCCGATCTAGATCGATCGTGTTCTAAAATCATTTATTCGAAATAACCTGAAATTGAACACAGGAAAATCAAAATGCGTAGCTGTTTTTGAAAATGGGTTTTATTCTGATACCTTAGGTAACTCAAACCTTAATTACGTCAGCAGTGTTAAAAGTTTATGTTTCGAAATTGATTCGTGCTTTAGCTGCTGCAATCATAAGCGTCAGGTTGTAAAATCTGCAGGCGCGAGCCAAGCTGACGAAAGCTCTGATCATTCTGCATTTTTCTTTCCGGTCTTTGATTCGGTCTGCCATAAACGGTTATTAGATGCATTCATTCATTCATTGATGTTCTACGATTTGTTTTCAATCTAAGAAGAAACAGCCTTAAATTTCTATATAAGGCTTAAATTTCTATATAAGGTCGTATATAGCAGTCAGCCTGACTACCAGGGCTGTTGATTTTGGCTAATAAACCGGTTATTAACAGGTAGATCCGGGTATGTAGTTATTGCGGGTACGGTTAACCGGTTACCCGCGTAATCTATATATTAATTATACAAAGAAAGCTCCCGGTTCCGTATTTCAGCCACTTCGAGCTTTTCTTGAAATTTTATAATGGCAACACTGATCCGCATCAGTTCGGGGTTGTGTTCATTACTTTGGGGTTGCGTTCCTGGGTAACTTTGGTGTGAAGTTCGGCGTGCATGCATGTATGCAATACATGGATTTATTGGAACTTTTTTCATTATTCTGCATGGTAAAATATTTTGCAGGTGCCTTTTTACTGCTTCCTTGCATGCGAGGATTAGGCCTACAGGGAACACCTCTGAAAAAAACGCGCTTTGTAATTTAAGGTGCAAATTGAGGAAACATATAAAAACGTTATGTCACTCATATACCTTCAATTTGTGCAATTGCACAGGGATCTCCTAGTCTGGTTAATTGTGGTTACTACGGGTACGTAATTGCCTTACTTATTTTTTTTTACAAAAGCAGGCGGGATAACCGTACAACAATAACCGGGGTACGGTTTCAGTTTTTTCTAAGCATGGAGCGAGGAATACTCAGATGATTGGTTTCCCAGTCTACTGGGCAGTAAGCTTTGAATATCGCCTCAAAAGGATGATGATACTAGACTATCTGGTCTTGACGAGCGAGAAGAGTTCTATAGCAAATTGCTTAGGAGCAGTCCGACGCAATCCAACTAAGATAAATCTTGGCAATGCGACGACAAACCAATAAAACTTCGATATTCTCGAACGATACTTACAAATCTTTCAGTAATAATATCTATAAACTGACACCAGTTGTACTTACTACATATTACCCTAGTTCTTATATTAAATGATAAGAGTGATTAAATATATAAAAGAACAAAGAAATTTGCATTGTCATCTGCCATACAAAATAACTAAGAATATCACAATTTTCCAGGAAATCAAATTATTTACAGAAGTTTTCAAAGCTTGTGTTTCATTCTAAACATTCCGCCAGTCTCAATATTATTTGAATGTCATTTAAGAAAATGAAACCTCTTTTTTGAGACTGTACAAAAACATTAAGAAGAACCTGACTTCGATGCAAACAAACAACTTGAAACAGAAGTTGAATACCAAGCAGCGCGTGTAATTTTTTGGATGCGGTCGATTTTCTATTAATACGAATGCACGCGTAGCACGTTTTTGCTTAAAATTTTAATTTCTTGAGGGTACTTTTATTTTTAATGAAGCTTTACAGCAGAAATGAAGTAAACAAACTCAAATTTCCAGACACTAGACAGCAGTATTTGACAGGTGCGAAAGCGCACCATGCTTTTTCTTGGTTTTTTTTTCTTCTGTTTTTTAGTATGTAAAAATAAATCACTCACTGCACGTGAGGCTGCTTGAGGCTAAAGTCGTGCCCCGTATTGTGATTTTTCATTTCCATCTTTTTATTTTATTGTCTTCCTATTCCGAAATAAATATATTACGAGCTTTGGGGAAAGCGATTTTTATTTTTGTGCGAAAAGAGAATAGGGGTGAGCGTAAATTTTATATGAAATAATTCGCAGCAAATTTAAACATTTTTGCAGAAGAATGAAAGTGATATCGAGCCGATTCTCAATAGTTTGAAATCCTATCCCCAACAGCTATTCAAAATCATTATTCTCCTCAATTATTAATGCGATACTATCACTTCAAAAAAGATACAGTATACATTATAGATGTGAGGATGTTCAGGATCGATTTTCTATGCACTTCAACAAAAATTAGTCTATTCTACTATGTAGCCTTTACAGCACCCTTGAAAGTCACGTATTACTGAGGAAGTGTAGTATCTATTCAGGATTAACGGCCTCAAAAGTATCAGTACATATGTAGAGTAAGAATAAAAACAAGTAAGCAGATATGTATTGAGATTCTGTGCTGCAACTTAACATTGATGTTTTCATTTCGAAAGTGTTACATAAAAATCCAAATCAAATTAGAAATCTGCTGCAATGGAGTTGAATAGGAAAAAATATCGGTATCTTTAGTACTCTATAAAGATGTGAAAGTATTTACCCAATAATTATTATCACTACTCTACATTGAGGAGATGCGTTAACATTTGGTAGTATCACCAATCCATGAAAAGAAAATATGTGTTTCTCTTTAAAAGTTTTCAGAATCAAGTGTTAGAACAACTCAAATGCACTCAACTCAACTGGGCAATTTAATTTAGTTATCTCCTCAGTCTTTGTACTCTCCTACAAAGCTATAATTTTACTGTGAAAAAATATGAGAATTTGTCTATTGACGAGGATTTTGCTTGCGATGCCGCTGTACAACATAGTAAAAATTTATGCCAGAAAATTATGGCCTACTTGCGACATTTGTCAGGTCAAAATTTCCTAATCTCCTCTTCTATACTTTACCTCCGCCTAAGCAGTGCTGGGTATATCATACACTGAAAAAAATCATGAGCTCAGGGCTTTCAATTTTGTGTGCGTTTTCGGGACAGCAACAGCAAAGTGATCCTTGGAATCATAGAGAATACCCTTGGAATCATAGAGAATACTTAACAGCTATCTATTATTTTACTAAAAGCAATTATTGTAAGCCCAAAAATAACAATTTATATCACCAAAAGTCACAATTATCGGGTCATAGCCCGTGAGCATACTACACATAGATTTTTCTTTCAGTGTACGGTTGTCCCCTGAGCTTAAGCAATACCTTAAAAAAACTTTGCTTGAAACCGTGGTATACTCTTCAAGGCGCTCATTTACGCTCCTAGATCCTCCAGATCCAGAGGTTTTGATCCATTCGTGTGTAGAATTACATGCATCAATGGACGTAAACTCTGAAAAATCATAACCTCAAATAGATCGCTGAAAAAGAAAATTCAAAGATCTCAAAAAGATCTACACAGCGTTGGCTTTCAAAGTTGTTTTAAGGTGTGGCCAAGAGCAATTGGCTAACATTGGGAAGAAACTGCGAGATATTGGTAGGCGAGAGGTGGATGTTGGCTGAAAACGAAAGTTAAGATTTCCCGGGAGAAGACTCCTCTTCTTAGCCACTCCAAGGAGGACATTCCATTCTCTCGTCGATCCAATCATATGCGCTCGATTATTAGCAATGGCATTACCACGAGATTCAATAACTAATTCAAATGAGTAGACGAAATCAAGGGTGTTGTCGTCAGCAAAGCTGTTAATTGGACTGGAAGTGAGAGATAAGAGGTCATTAATGAAAATTAGAAAAAGAATGGGAGATAATACAGAACCTTGCGATACAACAGCATTGATATTATAAGAGTTGGAGGTGATACCGTCCAAAGTAACACAAATGGAACGCTCAGAAAGGAAACTGTCAAAGGCCTTCGAGATATCAAACGCGATCACCCTCAACTCACCGAAATTGTGGAGGTAATGATGCCAGCGTTT
>QYTT01094744.1:34396-44561 GCA_006980735.1 Dasypogon diadema
TACAGCAGAAATGAAGTAAACAAACTCAAATTTCCAGACACTAGACAGCAGTATTTGACAGGTGCGAAAGCGCACCATGCTTTTTCTTGGTTTTTTTTTCTTCTGTTTTTTAGTATGTAAAAATAAATCACTCACTGCACGTGAGGCTGCTTGAGGCTAAAGTCGTGCCCCGTATTGTGATTTTTCATTTCCATCTTTTTATTTTATTGTCTTCCTATTCCGAAATAAATATATTACGAGCTTTGGGGAAAGCGAAAAATGCAATGTCAGTGTTTTATTTTTGTTCGAAAAGAGAATAGGGGTGAACGTCAATTTTATATGAAATAATTCGCAGCAAATTCGTGTTTCTCTTTAAAAGTTTTCAGAATCAAGTGTTAGAACAACTCAAATGCACTCAACTCAACTGGGCAATTTAATTTAGTTATCTCCTCAGTCTTTGTACTCTCCTACAAAGCTATAATTTTACTGTGAAAAAATATGAGAATTTGTCTATTGACGAAGATTTTGCTTGCGATGCCGCTGTACAACATAGTAAAAATTTATGCCAGAAAATTATGGCCTACTTGCGACATTTGTCAGGTCAAAATTTCCTAATTTCCTCTTCTATACTTTACCTCCGCCTAAGCAGTGCTGGGTATATCATACGGTTGTCCCCTGAGCTTAAGCAATACCTTAAAAAAACTTTGCTTGAAACCGTGGTATACTCTTCAAGGCGCTCATTTACGCTCCCAGATCCTCCAGATCCAGAGGTTTTGATCCATTCGTGTGTAGAATTACATGCATCAATGGAGGAATTACAGAGTGAGATTCCCAATCCGTCATCGATGGAATTTTTTAACTTAAACTCTGAAAAATCATAACCTCAAATAGATCGCTGAAAAAGGAAATTCAAAGATCTGGACAGCGTTGGCTTTCAAAGTTGTTTTAAGGTGTGGCCAAGAGCAATTGGCTAACATTGGGAAGAAACTGCGAGATATTGGTAGGCGAGAGGTGGATGTTGGCTGAAAACGAAAGTTAAGATTTCCCGGGAGAAGACTCCTCTTCTTAGCCACTCCAAAGGGGACATTCCATTCTCTCGTCGATCCAATCATATGAGCTCGATTATTATCAATGGCATTACCACGAGATTCAATAACTAATTCAAATGAGTAGACGAAATCAAGGGTGTTGTCGTCAGCAAAGCTGTTAATTGGACTGGAAGTGAAAGATAAGAGGTCATTAATGAAAATTAGAAAAAGAATGGGGGATAATACAGAACCTTGCGATACAACGGCATTGATATTATAAGAGTTGGAGTTGATACCGTCCAGAGTAACAAATGGAACGCTCAGAAAGGAAACTGTCAAAGGCCTTCGAGATATCAAACGCGATCACCCTCAACTCACCGAAATTGTGGAGGTAATGATGCCAGCGTTTGGTAAGGAACGTCATCAAACCACCAGTCGAGCTTGACACAGTTCGGAGATATTCATCCAATGGCACTGCCATTTTTTTATTACAGTTTTAATGGTACCCCGGGCAATGCTGCAGAAAGAATATGACCCTTTTCTGGCCAGCTCGTTAGCATCTTCGTTCCCCTTAAAGCCACGATGGCCAGGTACCCAACAGAGTATGACTCTGTTATTCACAAAAAGGCGTTGCTAGATTTCAAGAGATTTCCTGAGAAGCTTCGAAATGAAATACCAGGAAGAGAGTGTCCTATGAGCTCCCTGGCTGCCAGATGTGGGAGTGTGGGGGTGTTGTGATAGAGAGACAAGCAAATCATTACAGCTTGTTGCACTTAGCCATTGCCGAACTCTGGCGTACCACACTATGGCGGCATAGGTAACAATCGGTTTGACAATCGTATTATACATCCAGAAGATCATCTGTGGAGAGAGCCCTTAAGTTCTTCCAAAGAGTTTCATACAGTCCTACAACGTCCGTGTTCCTCCTCAGGGATGCAGTTGGTCTTGTTGCCGAAAGTTTCCAGCTCTCTTGCAGTCTTGTATTAAAATAGAACTTTACGTTCCTCACATTCTGATTGGGATCTAGCAGTGCATATGTTGCTAGTACCTCCAACCTGGGGGTGTGGAAGAGCTCCTCTTCGTCTATGGTGGGGACAGTTTGAGCTTTTCCTGATTTGAGTTTACCTCGACTTCGCAGACAGGTGTTAGTGAAGGGCACAGTTACTAACGTGTAATTGACGAAATGTCGTTAATAAAGATTCGGTACTGAATCCTCAACCTGCTAACTTTATAGCGTTTTTCACTGTATCTCTTATAGCTACTTAACTGGAGATCATTCTAATAAAATCTCTAAACTGATATCTAGTAGAACAATCCCTATGCGTATCCACATTCTAAGATGCCCTAATCCTTTCATCATTTAGATATATTTGTCAAAATAGTAAGATTCTATGAGTCCTTTTTGATCCTATACAAATGTGGGACAGGCTATCATCTTCGGTCTTCTCCTTAAACCTTAACCCAGTAAAATGTGCATCGCCACCTTAGCACACCTTCGCATGATCAGAACTTCAGTATCCATAGATATTGCGAGGACATAAAAGTATACTTAACCCGTAAACCCCTCCAATGTTTCTTTGCATTTTTCTGTCTAATTAACTTCCTTACATTTAATGTAGCACTCATAGTTTTTAATTGTCTTTAAATATACCCAAATACTTCCTCATAACTCATTCCGTTCTTTAAGACGTATCCAACCCCACCCTCCAGACAGTTTCATTGCGCCCATATACTACCTGGAAGATGATGTGGTCATAACCCGACCACATTAATGCTACTTACAACTCTAAGGGTTAATTACAAAGCAAACAACCCAGCCCTATTCACAAATTCCTTAATTTCCTATTTAATTAGAAGAGAGTCGACAAAGTACAACTGCGAATGATAAATTCTGAATGAATTAAAGCACCTAAGTACATAACGGTATCGTGGCAAATAAGGTAAGACTACTTGAAAACATCATAAATATGCAAGCAGAGAAAATACCTGGCTCCAAGCTAGAATCGTGTGAGAAATCCATTTGAACTTAATCTGAATCCCACGCTTCGTACACGAGTTCGAATTTTGTTGTTGTCCCAAAGTCGGACCTATTTTTCATCTTTTTTTACCCCATGTTTTGTTTGTACAACTGTCTGATGTTTCTGTTTTTGTTGCTGTTTTTTATACCTAATATTAAGCTCTTCAAACTATAAACATCGCGTTTTCTCGCTTAGAATTCGGTTTGCCAAGAAATTCTCTGAAATATGAGAAAAACACGAAATAGTCCACCAGGGCGACGATGGTGGTATAGGCTTTAAAGTTAATCCCTCTCAGATAAACAACAAGATCTATTTCGATTTTATTTCGAATTTATGCTCCACTTGTTGCATTCGGATTCTACAGGGCGCAGGCACCAGAAATCGTATAAAATTTTACAATTACTGCTGCTTACAGCAATTACGCGAAAGCGTAATGAACTCAAGTCACGGTTCAGTCCTTGGGACTGTAGCACGTGCCAAATTCGTGACCTTCACCGCGAATCTGTTTCTCGCAATAGGCCACAAAATATTGAACGCATTCGTAATTGCTCATTATTTACGCTTTTGATGAAAAGTTTATAATGTTCTAACAGGCGAAGATAAACACACACCGATTGTATAAATTAAATAGAGGCGCTCGTCAGCTATCTGCAGCCGCCTCGATCCTATCGCCTGTACAGTCTGTTGGCCGTTTGCGCTTTGCGCGTCCAGTTTTTTCTGTTCGCACTTTTGGTTTTCAAAAGAAAATTGTTTTCAATATTTACATAATTTTGACTTTGTGTTGTAAAGAAATCTTTCAGCACATTTGTAAAATTATTGAGGAATTTATGTTTAAAAGTATCAATCAGCGGTGTCAGCACTTTTGTAATGGAGATAATGAGCCTCTGAAGAAAACTAGCTCTAACGTGGCCCGGTGGGCGGTGGCTCATTTATTCAAAATAGTTGCAGTGCAACATTGTAGCATTGTAACCAAATTACGCTCGATACTATGCCAAAATCTATTTTTCGATACAAAATCGGAAGAGGGAATCCATCAACGTCCAAAGAGTTTTTACACAATCGACACCGACGCATAAGCAGGCGTCCCACCTCGATTTTCTGACTAAAATCTAAAAATATAACCCTTTCAAATTATTTTTTCTAAATTCTCGGTTGGCTTGTTAAGGAATTATCGGAAAGTTAAGTGCACGGTCTATATCAAGATAAAACTTACACCTGAAAAGGTAAGGGTCCTAAAAAACATAAAGCTTTTCAGGAAATATACAACTGAAAATTCTTGATGGTGCTATTGAACGGCCCAAAATGTGTTGAGAAGGATAATTACAAGAGTGGTATAACTTTCTACAATAATGAACTGACAGAATCACAATGCGTTTTTCATATATTTACTGAAAATAGGATGCGATGGTCTTTTAAATCGGTTGAATAAGTTCTTCCTCTGGCAGGTTAGATTAAGCCAACTTCAATCAAGTACTTTTCAGCCAGTTACTGCGATATTTTAAAAGGTTGTATGCGTTTTGCATATTTTCAAGACAGACAAAACCGTTTCCAACCTACAATTATATAGTCCGGCAGATTACTGATCTTTTTAGTCCAAGCAGTGTTACTTTACATATATATATAGTCAAAGATATTGCCTAATCTCAGACGACAATCCCATGATTGACGCACACAGTACAGTTTAAGTGGAAAGAAATTAAGGAAAAGGAGATTGGAAAATTTTAACCTGACAAATGTTGCAAAATTGGGATATTTTAATCTGACAAATGTAGCAAGTGAGTCACAATTTTTGGCATAATGTTGACAAAAGCTGTGCTATAACCCAAAATTAGGCAGCATCGAATTTACCGGGCATTGAAGAGATCATCTCCGAAAAAGGAAAACAGCGAAATTAAATATATGGGAGTAATCTTAGCTAAGAGATTGACGTGGAAACCAGATGTGAGCAAGGCTATCGAAGGTTGTTTGATCTTCCTACAGTACTCAGAAGAGCTTGCATTCCTCTCCTCCTAAAAAATATATATATATATCTACATAGTGTCCGGTAATTAATTGATATGCGGTATACTAAACGATTCCTTGCAGTGTCCTGGTCAACGTTTGTTCGGAGACCCTCTCCTGAAGTCACTCACTCCTTCCTCCTCAAAATGTCGTCAAAAGATTTTATGTTTCTTGACCTAGTAAAATCATTATAACTCCTCACAAAGACATCACAGAATAACAACTAAGGATTCATTTTAAAGAGCACACGTGTAACTTTCCAATTGTACCTTAGTTTTGACGATCGGTTGTGTCCTTGAAAAGTCATTCAAGGTCAAATTTGAAAAATCACCAAAGAATTCACATGATCAAAAACTCACATTTTTAAATTTTAACAGAAATGTGTACAATGGGCCTAAACCGCATGAAGTAAAAAAAAATAATCTATTTTTTTCTGACTTAGAATACCCCCCTGATGTAAAATTTTTAAAGAATCCATTTTTCTATCTTTGCATTTATTGAAATTACAGAATTCAGAATAGATTTAATCGAATTTATAAAATCAAGGGACTTACAGCGAGACTCTTTTATGGTTAAATAATATGTTAAATATGTAAGATTTTAAACGTGTTTTTCTCATAACGCATCTTTTTTGAAATGGTTCCGATGATATTTCAAAATCTAAATTAAATTAAATCCAGTTTTCTACAGCTCCATCAACAAATTGTAGTCCCTACCAGAATTAAGACAATTTCTTTTAACTTTTTTATATTTTTTCACTCCCTGTAAGATATATCCAAGATTTTGTAAATTTAATTTTTTAAATTTGCAGCTTTTTCGTTCTAGTGTCTATACTGTAGCTCATACAGATTAAGGAGCTCGTTGTTTTTTTAGACCTCGTGCGTCCATTCGTAGGACTGTACTAGGCAAAGTTATCAATATTTGCATCTAAATTTTATACAATTTTTGTTAAAACATAAATAAAAACATTTATAAAAACCCAATCTAAAACACTTGTCTAGGTTTGAAAAAAAAAGTATACCCGTTACCCAAGGATTCACCTTTGACTCAGATGTTCAATTTCTCGTCTTTATAATCTTTACAAAACTTAATCTACTTCTTACCTCACTTTTCTTAATAAAATCCTCCTTTATCGCTTCAGAGATTAAAATTCCTCAAATTGGGATTTATTCCACATTTTCATAGCACTGATTCCAAACAGCAGCAAACAAAAATCTGAAAAGATCTGCTCTGATCGGAGCAAGTTTGTAAGTTCTTTAACAATTGGAAATGTGTCATATTCTAACTCTTGCTTTACTGCAGGCGCAAGAAATCCTACTTTAAATTGCTCTCAGTTGCTCTGCTTTTTTTACATCAAACTTAAAAAAAGCAAGTAGAGCAGTGCTTTTTCTTTTCCTCGAAAGCAGAGCAGAGTCCTAAATGGATATCTTTTGCTCGGAGCAGCAGCAGCTATTTTGAAATTTGGAAAGAAGATTTAGATTCAAAGTGTTATGTAGAAAAGGATTTACCAAAAATTTTCGATATTTTTTAGAAGTAGGTAATCTTAAGATCAAGACATGTCTGTGTTTTATCAAAAGATTAAAAAAGCTCATTGAATAATGTGATGGTTTTTATTCATGAGGTTTTAGTTTCCATCAGCGTCTACCAATGGTATGGTTTCGAATGCAAGTTTAGTCAGTAAATCCAGTTGCATCATCATGAACCCTTAATGCGCCGATAGAACCAATGATTACTATTGTTTAACTCTTTTATCAAAAGCTTTTTAACTATTTCGATACGAAGAATTCTCCATACGATAATCAGAATAATTCCTCTAGTATTGTACAAAAGATAGGGTTTCATATGGACTACGTAAAAAACTTAACATCACCCATCCAATCCCAAAGGTAAAATTAGCTCATTCTATTATCAAATATATACTATTTTATTGGGGAAAACATTTTCGACCAAAAAGTTCCCAGAGAAATTGAACGATCTGAACAATACAATAAATGACCTGTCTTTATCAGTAGAAAAGAGGGCCTCAAATATTCATGAATATTTGAGGGCAGCATAAAGTAGAAAAGGAAGTCTCCATGCATATTTAAAGGCAGCATAAATCAGCCGACCCGGGTTGATGAGTGCTAAGTCGCCCTCGTTATTCCCCAAAATATACCGGCATCCGATTTCAACCTCTTCTGGTTTCATTGGTACTACGGAAATATTTTGAATCCAATGCCCAAGAGTTCTATTCACCCAGTACATACATTCTACAAAAAAGATGAAAGAATTTGAATTCAACCCTAACTGAAAAATCCCACTGGATTTTAGCCAGAAAAAAAAATTCAGATGCCGGAGAACATTATGTGGGTCACTTTGAATATTTTTTTTCGGAAATAAGATACTTCCATAAGATTTCTTCCTGCGTACAGAATTATAAACTGGCAATTGTATCTGTTTTCTCAGTAATATCCTGAATATGCATTACGATAAATACTTACTACACGGTTATGGGGCGTGCATTTCCTCCATCCTCCACCAAATAGGAAGGTAATGAGATCCCTGTAATTATTGCGGCTCCCTTGTGACAAAGTTCACACCCTGACAAGAAAAGAAAATGGCTCCATTAAGATTTATCGATTCATTTCAAGATAAGAGTGATACTATTACAAAAATTACATGGAGCTCCCTTTTTGATTATCCGTACTCATGTATCAGTCCTTTGATGTCACATCGGCAGTGCTCTCAGATTTTATTTGGCTTTGTTTCGCTCCGAAAGTGGCCGTAACTATTTTGATGTCGTTTCCTTTCCGGAGGCTAATTCAAAGACATTTTTATGAGGAAGGAACAAAGGAGAACGTCACTTGTTGGCTACTTATTATTCACTTCACATATTCAACATGTTGCCGGCGAAGCACCCTTCAGCACTCACTCCTACAACAGATATAAGGAGTCATTTGCAGGGTTCTTTTTTTTCTGCCACCCATAAAAAAAATAACTTTTCGAGGACCGAACGTGTGTCACCTTTACATTGATAAGGCTTGTTGCTCTTTGCGATGATTGTCAAATATTTGGGGTAATTTCTTGCTATATACTTGAGCGATTAAGCGATTTAGAAATACATAGACTTATCGTACGTGCTTTGGATCTTTTACGGATGGACGGCCTGCGGTCCCCGGCACCAAAAATATCTTCCAATCGAAGTTGTATGGGCCGAGTACCCTTCAACTGGTGAAATGGAATTTCCGGGTTTCACTAAAGACATTTTTCAAATTCCTAAAGTCTATCATCAGATAGGAAGCCATTGTACTACAATAGGGGACGGAAATTACGTTCATGTTATGTGACAATACTAAACAGCCAATATTACATACATAAATGCATGGAAAAACCCTTTGCAATTCCCTTTATGTGCGTGCAAAACGTGAGTAAAGGCAATAATTCCTGCACAGTAACAAAGCAGATTTTGTACGCATTCAGTTTTGTTTTGAAGTGCGAAAATCCTTAGACGGCACTTGAACCTTTTGAGGGGCTATATTATTCGATTGATCAATACTTATGCATATTTATGTACTCTTCCTTTTGTCTTTTCACGCTAGGTGTTTATTGACTTTGTAAATGCCAATGAACTCTAATAATTTGCATATGTGAAAGTTACGATTATTGTGTCCATCCATCATTGCTTTTCCTTCCATTCAGTTACTTTCCCTCATAACACAGGAATGCATGGATACTTCATTGTCGACGATATATGAACCTAAACCACAACCCTTAAGAACATACATACCATCAATTTTACCGCCTCTTATTCAAATCCTGTTTATCCATCAGTAATTATTGAAAAGCAGTCTATAATCAAAGCAGACAGTCTTATCTGACCGCTCCGTATATCCTCCAAATCTGATATATCCCTGTCACTATCTTGATGTCTGTCAAATTTGGACACATGTTGAGAACAAGAACTCACTCCAAACCAACCCATAACTAACTCTATTGTTCACCCCCTGCATGAGTAGTTGTTTTGGTTCAATTAGCCCAAGAACCTGTTGATTCCAGTGTCATGCAGCGTCACTCAAAAAAGGACCCGGACAATATTTCTTTAAGCATACAATACTGGTCAGAGTGTGAGCAATGAGTCACCATCCAAATTTACTCCCTTCATCCTCTGAATTGTATCCTATTAATGATGCAGATTGGGGTTTTGTGCATTGTAACTTTCGCACATGATACAATATTAGACGCAAATACAATTTCCTTACATTTTACGTCACAAAGTCAAAAGATCCTTAATTGAAAATTATAGAATTTGATCTCGGAGCATTCGACTTGTACCACATTTTCGTTATTCGGTTAGGTTAGAAGCTAAGGCTAAGGTAAGGCTAAAAGCTAAGAGAAGTGTATGATGGGTGCTGCGGCGAATCATAGGAGATTGGATCAAGGAACCTATTTAAACCACCCGCAACTGTTAATAAACCTACTCAATTTATTAAAAGGTTCGCACCCAACCACACAAACATATACATGAAGCTTTTAAGCTCTCTCTTTCTAAATGCATTTTTGCATACATTTTTCTCACGAAAGCTTTCCTACTAAAGATGACAGCAAACCCATTAAACTCCACATTTACGTCATTTTTCAGTTCGTATAAGAACAACCTACAATCTCTTTTTCGTGTGACGTAGGCATATACACAATCAGTGTGTCAAATGTTCTCGATCTCCGACTGCAACGAAATTAAATTCTCAGCTGGGAAAAATAATTATTTCATTCTGAATAAATTCATTTTCGCACAGTTGGGTCAGTGTTTGGCATAAATAATACTGAAAGAATAGCTGTGTTTTTTGCACAAGACCCATACAGGTTTCAAAATCCGGATCTTGCTTATACCCGTAATTAAAACTCGACAGATCATGGAACTGGATATTTAAAGATCCGAAAATTAGTACTGACTTTCACACATAGAGTCATTGTTTTAGTCTTAGATGTTGGTACTACTTTTTGTCAAACTCAATGAGCGATCTTAAAAGTGAGTAAACATGGATGATATAAGTTTGTAAGCAGAATGATTGTAGTCCTGTGAATATGGATAACTTTTAGTCCAATTCTGTTTTTGCATTCTTTTCTTCAGTATCAGAGCATCAGTAACAACAGAATTTCTGG
>QYTT01094744.1:59585-90638 GCA_006980735.1 Dasypogon diadema
TACAATTATTGTCAGTAGAATTGCCTCAACCACTAGTACTTAGCTGACACACCCAGCCGTCCCTTGTAGGAATCGAATCTTCGCTCACAGAGGAGAAAATTCACAGAGGTGATCCTCAGATCGCTCAGTCACTGGCGTCGAAAAAATTCGCGAATCGCGAAATTACCAAAAGACTACAGTGATGAATATCAATACAGAGTATTAAGTAGTAAAGGGGGCATACTTCATCAGGTGGTATAGCATGTCAAACAAGCTTAGAGTTGTACCGGAGGATGGGGGAGGTGGGGAGGGGAATCCTTAATGCATTTTCAGACAGTGGAACTTTTAAAGTTTGTGGTGTGTTTTTTCGGTCACCCTGGGCACTTGAGAAATATATTGAATACTATAATCAATATTAAATACAACAACATTTTTTTGACAGTTTATCCTGCAAATAATTATGTTTCTCTATCTCTAGAAACCTGGTACAAGACTATAGTACCCTCTGCTTTTTCTTATCGCAGGGGTACCTCAAGGATCTATTCCTGGCTCAGCTTTTTATATTCAGACGATCTAAATAATATTGTGAATTGTTTAAACACCCACCGATGTGCAGATGACGTCCTGATATTATATAAGAACACTTGTGCTAGGTGTTGAGTATGAGTATGACTTTGGATTGCATACCTAATGCTTAGCATACACACCTTTGGCGCTTCTCCCTGCAACCTGAAGTGCATCGTCCACACTCTTAAAGTTATTCCAAATTATTGTAGTGGAGCCAAAGATTGCCTATATCATTTGTTTTCCCTTCTCGTTATGAGCTCAAGACAAAACTACATCGACCTTCCTTCTCCTAACTTTTTTTCACATTTTTTATTACCCTCTCTCCTGACCGTATCTAAAACGCCTCCTAAGTTGGAGATATGACGTGGAAAAACTTTCAAAACTTATGAAACCGGTGTAATATGAACTACAACCCACTTAAAATTTTCATAAAACATTTCAGCGCACATTACTTGCATTACTTGGAAAAAAGATAGCCAAAAGTCATTTTCCTCGAATAGTAGAATAAAATACTAAAAATATCTACCGTACCGGTGGTAAACAATTGTGCAAAAGTCCGCGAAAATGAAGGAAACAGTCCGCCCATTGCTGTTATCTATTTCCGCAATTCCTAATATTTGATGTACGATTAAAAGAAATGCAGGTGCAAATTAAATTGTATCAACATTGAATGGAAAGTCAACACTCAGTGCGCGCGGAGTACTTTCTTTCTTTCTTTCACAAATAGTTGATAAACACAGCAATTCGGGTCAAGTACTTGGAGCGAGTCATGGGTTTTTTCCTCAAAAATTTTTGGCTCCGAATTCCATTGTGAATCTTAGTAGGTTTTGTACTAAATTTCGAGCATTGTTCGACGAGACCTAATATACTTTTTTTTCTCGAAATATTTTACCACTTACGTGTGCATTTTTTAAAATCTGATGTACGAAGACGAAATTTGTTTATCTTTTGCCAACACAACCGCAAAGGGAGAGAGAGGAGGGACCACGTTCATTTGAACGTAAGACGATTATTTTCTCAGAATTGATATCCACCTTTCACAGAAATTAATCGATCAAATAAATGTGTGTTTATTTACCTGTTTGTTCCGCTTATCGAGTCCATTTACGTAAATATGTCGATATAAACGTTTCATAGCCCGTCAAACCAATATATACGGTGGGTACGTCATTCAGATACATAACGCCGTAGTCTTATGGAGATCAATTATTCCTTGTGCAATTATGGAATTAGGGGAAAACGGGGATTTGGGGCTTCCCCAGACATTTACAATTCAAAGGGATACCCTTTCCGGATCTTTTGAGCTGAATCGAATGTTGAATGTTATTTGGGTGTACTCAATAACCCTTCTTTTTCTGGAATTGATATGGAGGCATTTTATAAATTCAATAAACCGAAGTGGATTGGAAAATAGTCCCAAAATATAAACGTCACATACATAATACAGGGGTAAGCACCTAATTAGTGGAAAATTCTTTATAGAAAGAACATCTTTTATCCATGTCGCCGATATTAGAATGGTTGTCATGTCTATAGATCAGTTTTACTAGGAGTTTTTTTTTTGCTCATTATCACGTTTATACAAAAGTTTCTTTTTTTTATTCTTCAGGTTGTTTGTGCCTACAGTGAACTAAACGAAGATTTATTTCGTTTTTTTTCTATTGCTCAGGATATTTTTGTCATTGTATTATTCAGTTGATTCTGTTTCCATGATGTAATGCGATTGCTACCTTTGAAGATTTCAGTAGTATAATATGAACATGAGGTTGTTTTCTAAAGAATCTATTGTGGCTTAAGTCCTTTAATTAGCATGTCGCATTAAGCTTTTTATAGAGCCCCACAATATTAGAGAGTGACATTTGAGGTGGTACAAACTCCATAAGTGCGAAACAGTATGATATAAAGTGTTCCGAGACTTTAACCTTGGATTCAGTGAATCTGTCAATTAGAAAGACATTAAATAAAATGTTATTTCACAATTCAGAAGCAGCCTCTAGCTCCAATTGTTGACGGATAAGAGTTTCTACTAAAGGGAGATCGATTTTTTCCATATACAGGGTGATTCAGATCACCCCCACGCTTAAAACCCTTTCATAACGAGTTACAGCCCCTCAAAGATTTTTCGACTTTGAATGTTCCCTGATGGAAATGATTGCTCATAACTTTTGAATCACCTTATGGATTCTGATTATTTGCAATTTAGTTGAAAGCTATTATAAATATCTTTCTTTTGGTACCCCACTTGTTGATATCAAGGAACTATCTTTGGAGATATTATAAAAAGAACTGAAAATTTCAGATTTTTTGCCTAGAATTTTGAAAAATAAATCCATTTATTCGAAAAAAATTTTTCTACGGAATGTAATTTTATTATTGTTTAACAATGCCCTCGATGTCGCCTTTCTTCGGTAAAAATCCGTAAAATGTATTTACAATGGACCCAAAAAATGAATTGTCTGGGTCACCATCACAAGACGAAGTAAAAATAAACGCAACGAGTAAAAAAGGTACGTTCCTGTTCAAGTTAACAACTTTTTTGAATTAGCATAGTTTAGAAGAATAAATGAAAAACTTTTTAAGGAATTTTGACGGAAACGAGGGAAGAAAATGTCTTATCCTCCCAGATAAAGGCAAATTTGTAGCTGTGATCGGAATTTGATTTTCACAAAACGTCTTAGGAAACATCCTCTGATTAAGTTTTATAAAGCTGAACGTTTACGATATTCCAAAAAGCACAGGATTTGTGGTTTTTATGGACGAGAATAAGTTCTGTTTGGACGATTCCGATGGTTGCTAGTATTATTGGCACGAACTGCGCAAAGATCCAGAAGTCCGAATTAGTCGAAACTTTGGAGGAGGCTCAGATAAAAGGAATGCAGCAGTTTAGGTTAAACTTCCCGAGAGTGGAATTCTGGAAGAGGTAGAAGTAGTTTATATGCTATGCTTCTGTAAATCTGTACACAGGGCGAGACATGTAAAAGATTTGTTCAAGGGGGAAATATGAAGATTTTATACTGGCCCAGACTCAAACCAATAGAAAATCTATGCAGTAGGTACACTTACAAGGAAAGTTTACGCAAATGGACGCCAATATCAGTCAACATCTGAGCTTAGGAATGTAATAAGAAGGGCCTAGAGCGAAATATTAGATAAGAACCTAGAAAGCCTCATTAGATCAATACCAAAAAGACTTTTTAAAGTCATTTCCTCTAAAAGAGGGAGGAATAAGTAATAAAAAATATATGTTTTTACTTTATTTACATTAAATTCATTCAATATAATATGCGTTTATTTTTATTTCCATGTGAATTAGAGCAAATTTCGTCTTTGTTGTGAATTAATGAAGTACTTCAGCTATGAAAAATATGTTATTATTGTTGCTAAGAACTATTATATTATTTAACAAGAGATTTATAATGAAATATAAAGTCTTAAAGCTAGTCGGTGCATTTATTATTGTTTCCATCACTGTATTAATAAAGTGTTCTCAATATTGTTTAGCAAAAAAATTCGCAAAACCTGAGTGTTCTGGTATCCACATTATGGGCAAAGAACCATAATTGTAGAGTACGAACCAAACACTGTCAAGGATTATCCTCTCAATCAGCTGAATATCTTCATCAAGAGATGGCGCACGTAGTATCGAAAAAGGTTTACTTTTAGCAAGAGTCATCTGTCACTAGACTGCTGTTAAAGTGTCAGCTATATCCATCATGTGGTTGCAGTTTTATAGTCGATTGAAGCAACGAACTTTTGTTTATTTAGAAAATTGGAAAGAAATGAGTTTCGCGCCGTTATTAAACACTTCTATTTAAAACCATTAACACCGAAAGAGATCAAATTCGAGTTAGACAAAGTTCATGGCACATCTGCTCCTGTGCTTGCGACTATATACAATTGGGTAAATGACTTTAAACGTGGCCGCACATCCTTAAATGATGAACATTGCCTTCGTCCGAAATCATTAACAAAATCCACGATATGGTTTTGAGTGATCGACCAATCAAAGTGTGTGAATTAATTTAGGCCAAAACAGGCATATCACAAGGTACAGTGTTTTCAATTTTACACGAAAAATTGGGTGTAAAAAAATCTCGGCAAGATGGCTGTCGCATTTGCTCTCAGAATAAATGCAATCGTGTGGTCAATTCGGAGGCTGGTTTGGCGCTTTTCCGTCGTAATCCTAGTGTCGTTATTGTACCGGTTAAACAAAGAAATCGAGAAATAGCGTCCTTTTTTGGTAAAGGAAAAAGTTCTCTTTCAGGACAATGCAAGGGTGCATACTTGCGCAGTGTCGATTCGCAGTTTCATATTCACTAGATTTTGCCGCCAATGACTTTTTTTTTATTTCCAAACTTTAAAAAAAAATGAATCGGCAGAAAAAGATTCACGTCGAACGAGGGCAGGTCACCTCCCAAACAGTTGCTTATTTTGAGGACCTTCCGAGATCCTACTTTTTGGTCAGCTTAAAAAAATTGGAGAAACGCTAGGAAAAGTGTATCGAGCTAAAAGGAGATTATGTTAAAAAATTTGAATCTGAATGATCTGAAAGCAGTCCTCTGAATGATCTGAAAGCAGTCCTCTTGGCAGATTGTTCAGCTTTAAAAACAGTTAAATACGCAGACAACCAAAATAGATATAATAAAATCTATTCGTCGCTGTTTTCCAAGTCCAATGCTCCGTAAGTCGCTCTCGCTTCATTGAACAGAGGAGTGGGCATAAAGGTACTCGTAGTGAATGTAAAATTTACTCATAAGGGTGGAGAGAAGGGCGAATTTGCTCCACCTTCTGCAACTCGGAAATCCAGACGTGCTATTGGCCAGCGAAATTAAGCTGAATCAGAAGTATAAAAAAACACAGGTCGAACTCCACGCGGTGGACGGCGAATATAATAAAGAAGGACTTGAACTATAAAATCAGCCACAGCAGAAAAATGTACAGATTTCAAATGCTGGAAGCATGTGTCATTGACATGCCTCTTCGGAGTAGAAAAAGTTCCAAAATCCTAGAGGTAACCTACTAAAAGATTGGTGGGTCCGCCATAAAACCACGTACAACATGGATAATTTCGTCGCAGCAACTCCGTCGTATTCGAGCGATGGCGGCTCAAACTTGGACCTGTGCCTCATGGATACACGACTAGAGCTCAACGTTACAAACAGCGGTAATGCTAACTGTCTATATAGAAACGGTAGATTGCGACAGTGACCATTATGAAATTATATAAATTATTCCAAAATGAAAAATATCGAATATAGTCAAAAAACCTGAATTTGTGAACTAACTGAGAAGTTATGACATAACGAAGAATTATAAACATAAGATCCAAGTATATATATAAGAGAATAAATGTTGTGATAAAACACTACAAATGCAACATTTATACTGTGAAATGCAATGAAGAACCCGCTTATATATATTTGGGAAAAAAATAGTAGATAGAAAGATGATTTCACTATAGTTATATGCAATAAGTCTGCTTCAAAAAATTGCATTACTGTGTGAATAAAAATAAAACAACAATTATGTTACTGATCGTATTAGTAAAAACGCCACACCTAAAACCCCTTTCAAAACTTACGTTAAAGCCAGCGTTAGGCAAGAAAATTAGAATCATAATTAGTGAAAGAACTATGTCGACAAAGCAACGAACCACTCTTGAATGAAATCATTACCAGACGGAATTACTCATGAAACTAAACACATTCCTCGACATTCTTCCCATAATATCACGTTCCCAAGTATCCGCAAATGGCTCACTAAGCGTGGAAGAATGTTTGCATACAAAATTCCCTTGTTGGCAAAATTATATTCCTTTTATAAGTGCTGCTTGACCTCGATTACATTTTCTCATAGTTTCGATACAGTAAGAGAAAACAAAAACAAGACGCAATCAATCGACTAGATCCCAGATCCCAGACATCTTTGCAGCCTCACAATCGGACCTAGAAGAGATGGCACAGAAAAGATCCACAAAGTCAGGCCCAGGCCCGGCCAGCTAACCATCAAGTCAAAGTGCTGTGAACAGTTCACATGGGAAAAATCATAACCATCTCAAGATGTAGAGGAATTTCACCTTTTATTACGCAACTTCCCCTACTTGTATATGCATATAAATCGCTCCATAGCTGAATTATGTTGTTTGAGAGCCACGAGGAGGTCATACCGTGGCGAATCTCATTTCTTTGTATTGCATATTTCCGCCCGCAGGGAAATTGGATATGCTCAATCCTGGCCTACACAGTTTCAATGGGAAATTTATTTTAGCTGATTATAAATTTGATAAGCACTGGTGAACTAAGATTCAGTACAGTTTGCATTGTTTTCCCCTGTACATCTGAAATCTCTACGGTACTGTGCGAAAGATTGTGGGGCATGGATAATGAGCGACTGTCAGTTTAATTCAATTAAAAATATACCTCAAAAAATCAACACTTCCCACAATGGATGAATATTTTCATTTGCGCTTTTTTAGACTTTAGTAAGATTATAGCGCGTATTTGTGAAGAGATTTTTTTTCACTCTTTCACTCTCTCTTGGAAAATAAGATCTTTTCCTGACAAGCTGAGATACACATCTGTTCTAGCCGGTTGAACAATAAAGTTCTGTTTCTTATGTGTTATCAATTTCATCAGCAAACTGATTTCTATTACATACTATTATTACGACATATATATATATATATGAAGAAGAAAAAGGTAACTAACGAAGTTGATTCTTCACTTTATCTGCGAACATGAAGGCTGGTTAAGGAAACGGCACATCGACAATATCAGTTCATTCATGTCATATTCGATGCAATGCTTAGAAATCTGGAAGAAATCACGTCGCGGATACCAATAAATTAAATGCAGCCAGAATTTGAGGGGAGTTAAAGGCAGCCAAACCTCAAAATAACTCCGGAATTATTTCATCTATTTTAAAGAAATTGCAATAACACAGAGCTGATAGCACACTCTCGCATTGACTTAACAGTATAGAAATTTAGATTCATGGCTCATAAAACTGCCTAGACTGCATTTCAATAAAGCCTAAAGCAGCCCTCGTCCTTGGCCTCAATATAGACATCGAAAATGAAACAGACCTTCTATCAATAAAATAATCAAAATATAGGGTGATACGGAAATGTGTGTTCCAATCCAACACATGCCAATCAATTCTATAGGGTGTCCTGATTCCTGATCAGTGTTTGTTGCGAGACATCTCCTGCCCTTAAAATCACTCCTTCACCCTTGTTTTTCAAATTGAAAATTTTTCGTCTTTTGAGAAAGATGCTCTTACTTAAAATGCCCTAAGTTCTGTAAACGACATTGCAAGACATTGACATGATTGTTGAAAAGCACCCGTTTTTAGCTTTCAAACGGTGCCTAATATTCTCCAATCCACCTGCACCTGTCCAACTTTCCAAAATTAAAGTCAAATATTCAGCATTTTATCCTTCGTCCAAAATTATCCTTCTAGAGGTATTATTTTTTTTTTTTCAAAAAAAAGTTGCGCCCTTCAAGAGCCTTTCACATCGATATCTTCAGTCCTTCAGAAGATATTAACATTAATGGAAGATCAGGGGATTTAGTGCACGAGGTGTTTTACGAGTCCACCATTCTGAAGGGCGCAGGTCCTCGCTCTTAAAATCCAGAACCTTTGGATAGTCACAGTAATATTTGTATTGCTCCTTAATCTCTCACAGACCGAAATTATTCTTTGTAACAATTGGTTTATGGAATCAACTGATCGGGAGTAGATTACATCTTTCAAGTGACCCCAGAAATGGAGGTCAGGAGATCTGGATGGCTACGAAAATGGTCCTTCACGTCCAATCCAGTGGGAATCGTAGATATCATTTAAATAACTTTGGATTTGGACGCAGAAATGAGGAGGACCGCTATCCTGCCTAAACCACACATCATGACTCCCTATGGAATCGATTGTTATATGTTGGAACACGCCACGCCTTCCTTTATCACCCTGTATAGTGGACACTTCTTAATAAAGTGAACATAATATTATATTTGGTAACATTCAGTGGCAGGTCATTTATATTGGATTGATGGAAAGCTTTTTAAAGTTGAATTGTGTTCCACAACTTTTCTCCATGTTTCGGGCAAATTGAGGAATCCATCTTCCCAGAACTTCTCAGCTTTTCAATGAAAAACTTTTTAAGGTAGTTTTTATTCTAATCAGAGATTTGAAGTTTTTATCGTTAAGAGAATTTTCCAAAAACCTGAGTAAGTGAAGATGAGGACTTGAGGGGTGAGGTAGCGCATTCCATTCAACCTCCAAATTTTTTTTATCAGGTAGTCAAAGAGATATGTGATCTAGAACTATCTTCATGGACCCAAAGCCGGCACAAATCAATTTATCTCAAGCAATTCGTTTTCTCCGGATGCCTGAAATGTCACCTTTCAGAATATATATACAAATCATTTATTTTTAATATTGAAAATTGGCATAGACTTTCTGGGCAACATATCCGGTACATCTTTTATGATAAGCATTTAAGTCAAAGTTCAACAGAGAGCATTAACTTTCTCCGAAAAATATTTGCAACGTCTCGTCGGCACAGCAAAAAATTTTCGAGCTCTTTAGAGTTGTAGCTACAACATTGATATATGTATGTGATGAAAAGCAGTGGACCAAGGCTACTACCTTGAGGCACACCGGATTTGTTGCTAATTTAGCAAGACGGAGCGACAAAACAAATTGTGTTCAATGAATCTTTCCATGCAATATCTATTAGAACTCACATAATTTCGAGCTTTTGGGCGTTAGTAGTATTAGTGATAATAATTTTAATAATTCTCTACTTATAATTATAAAAAAGTATGATACAAATCTGATAATCATCAAACGGTTTACGTTACCCATACCACTGTAGATTGTGTCACTTTAATTACTTGTTCTAACTTTGAAAAATATATCAAAGACTATCAGACTAGCGAATTGGAGAAATCCTGTCTGTGGAAGTAAATCTAAATCTTAGTAGATATATATGGCATCCAACTCAAATGTTTTTTACGTAGCAATGTCATTAAAGGTGAGTACGAATCAAAGTTTTTCACTGGCACAAATTCTCATTTCAACATTTTTATTACTAGCATCAACTTTTTAAATTAGTTTGTGAGAGTGACATTTCCATAATCATCCTGCAAAAGTCATTTCCCCCACGTTCTTCATCCTTAATGAAGTTTTCCTTTTATTCAATTCCACTTGATATATCCAAAAATAAAAAAATTATAGTTGCAACTGGAGCACTAAAATAGCAACAAAGTAAATGCGTTACATTGTTCCTGTTTCATTTTGCACTTATCCACATTTTGATTACGTACGCTCAAAGCACATAATCCTTTTTATTGCTATCCTTAAAGGAAATTTCTGTTACGAAAAACTTTTTCATGACTGGTGGTGTGAGGAGGAAAATGCACCCAGGAACCCAGGCAATGAATAAAATGGAGAATTTTTGTTTTTTTTTAATACAACACGTGCAAAAGCATTTCATGTAAGTTGTATTAGGGGAATAAAACTGTTGTAAAATTAGAATCTAGTGGGGTAGTGATGCAATAAAAATTTTTATGGCATCCTTTAACATTTCGGGTGACACCAGGCATTGACAAATGGATCATGTTACCACCCTCATTTGCTGTGGGTAATTTTGTGGTAAATGTTGTGGGCGGTTATATTGCTGTGTAAATTATTATTTATGCGACAGGTATATGGTTTCCTTAGTTAATCTTCTGTAGGATTCTGTAAGTTTGCCTAATCAGGTTACAGAAAAAAATCCTCTTAAGTTTTTAATCTTGGCCAGGTTTTTTAATTAAATGGAAACATTCGGATAATGTGTCAAGGAAAATTGGCTTTCTACTTATTCGCTGCATGCATGGTGACTGAGGAAAAATAAATCTTCGTTTTCACCCACATATTTCGAAAACAACATGCACTAACATTTTTATGTCAATTTAGAAACAGATGCAGTCTTTAACTTTAGTAAACCTAAGAAATTTAGAACAGTTTCTACACATTTTCTTTCTACATGTTTTTAATCTATTTTTCTCTCTTGTGTTATGTATTGCCTTTCTATATCTATAAAATATTTGTAGAACGATCGAGTCGTGACCTGAAAACCAAAGCATTTGCAACTTCAAGACAATAATCAGACAGCCAGATGAACTGCGTTTTCATTGGAAGACAAGATCTCTGAACATCTTCCAGAGATAGAAATAAAAAAAATAAATAAATAAAATAAAAAATAAAAAGATAATAAAAAGTCGTCGGGAGTTGATGGGATATCAAACCTTGTTCTGTGTCATTTGGCTCTACAAATGTCAGAATTATACAACACAGTGCAAGGTAGCAGTGGTGTATCGTATATCTAAAAGAGATAAGAACTCTAATAGCCCTGCAAATCTTTGGCGCAACGAATATCAGCATTGTGTTTGAAAAATTTTCACATAAGTCGTTGGTGGAGTTAAATGAAGCTAAAAATATAACTCTGGATATCCAGTTTGAATTCAAGACGAGACATTACACCAATCAAGTCTTTAAGTCGAAACTTGTACCTCACATACAATGGAATACCTATAAGAGGCAATATATAGAAGTCTATATAGATTGACTTTGAGAGGTCTTCGAATGTCTGGCTACATTCTGTGAAAAGACACAACATTCTTAAAATAAAGAGAGTCTTTCGAGTTTGCAGCAGGAAGCAATTAACTTTCCCATACTTTGACACGTTTACCTTTATTGGCTCTCATATCTTCCTAATTATAGTCTATCCAGACTCCAAAGTACCTAATTGGGTACAGATCAGCCCAAAAATCGATGTCATCATCATTTTGCAGTCTGACTGAGAAAATTCAGCAAAAATTATTCGAAATCTAATCAAGATACGCGTCATTTGAATGTCGTCAGATTTTTTATCTATACCTCTCAGGTGATCCTTTCTTCGGCAAAAGGGACATCGGACATCTGCTAGGATGTCATAGGGCAGTTGCAACCGGCTTCGGGTAGTCGATAACCATCCAAGCCATCCTGCACTCACCGCAACTTTAGTCCACAAGCATGCCACTACCGCTCCTTCAGTATAGGGCCGACTAGGTTTGACATAGCGTTTCCGCAAGAGATCCCACTGCCGGTTCTCGTTTCTCATTAGGATGAGGTCGGTGGTGGGATCTTCTTAGGAGATAAGGCTCTTTCAAGCCTCCATCAGCCACTCATTGGGGCTGAGCGTAGTATCCGGAGGACATCCTCACATTCGCATCGAATTTAGCTGACCGGCACATTCTTTAGTATGAAGCATGAGTCAAAAAAAAAAGTGGGAGTGTAGAGCACAGACCCCTTTGAAAATTTACCAAACCGATTTTCCTGAAATTTAGTTGAAAACAGCTTTTCACTGACATTACAATCACTGTCAGGTCAAAGCAAATGAGCCGTTTATTTTGAAAGTGGCCTAAGTCACAGTAAAAATTGAAACGTAAGTATAATTGTAGTTCTCTAAAATATATTTTTCCTACGCTTATAAAAGTGGACTTAGGGCACTTTCAAAATAAACGACACAACTGGTGATATGGGATAGAGACCCAAGGAAGCCTGTTGAAAAATTCAAGGCTTCAAATATTGAGTTTTCAATTAGTTTTCAATTAATTTTCAATTTCAAATATTACGTTTTCTCGATGAATTTACGCAGAACACTAAAAGGTATAAAATATATAGAAATAAATAAAACACATGTTGCCTTACATAATTTTATCTAAAATGCCCTAAGAAAAGTTTTATACTTTATAATTTTTTCAGTTATTTATAATTTTTACGACATTTTTCTCAATTTTAATTCATAAACATAAAAAGCAATAACTAATTCATTAGAATGGAAAAATTTCCCCATTTAGTATTGTCCATTCTGGAGTTGTTAACTAATTCATATCATAACAAGAAACATTCCTACTTGAGGATCGTGATCTCTTGCCTCAAAGATGGACACAACATTTCGACCAGTGTAAAAATCCACATTTTTTACTGCTCCAAAATCGGATAACTGGAGAGAAGAACACTACAATAACCGATTAGCACTAGAAACCTAAATAAAAACGAGAAAGTATTTGTTTTTAAAGGTCCCACTGAAAAACAGTGAGCGAAATCGTTTATTTATTTATCATTCTCCTCATTTGTAAATATTAGAAAAAATTTCATAACGTTTATATATAAAATATAATAATCATCAGTGACTTTACTTAACTTTCAAAACGTTTTAGCTGCTTCAATCACTTCGCCTCTCCATGATTGATGATCTTGAACACTAGGGCCGGTGTCTATCCGAGTACCCGAGTATCGGAGTACTCAAGTAATCAAGTATTAGAAGGTCTGAATTTGAATATAACAGTACTGAGTACTTGGATATACAAGTCCTCAAGTGCTTGTACTCAAATACTTAAGAATTTGTATACTTAAGTAAAGAATGATTTGATATTAAACTTCCAGGTTTGAAAAAAATAAGTAAATATTAAGAATATGAAACTGACACAAATATGTACATGTTTGGGAAATAGGTCAGATTAAAATTCAGGAGAAAGGTGATTAATTTTCTATAGACCATGAAAGACCAAACAATCCGAAGTGATGTTTTTCAGAAGACAATTTACAACTAAAGTAATGAATGAAGATTTGTAAGTTTTAAATGATTAATTGTGTTTGCAATTACATCATGTTAATTGCAGTACAAAAGATATACTTAATGGCCGGACATTCTAAAAAATTTCGGATACTTGAGTACTTGGATAATAATAAAGTATAAAGTATCCAAGTACTCAAGATTTGAATACTCCCTACTAACTTCCTCATACTCGGTTCAAAAAGCAATGAGTACTCAAATACCCACATAATCGAGTAGGTATTAGGGAAGTACTGCAGTGCCTCAAGATTTTGGCGCTATTTCTTCAGAAAACCGGGCCAGTGCATTTCACTTGACCAAATTTAATTAAATTCATAATAGTGGTAGCCCTGAAGATCTCAAACATTTTATTGTTCATTGTTCATCTATACTCTCCCGAATATTGCTGTAATTTTTTGTACGGTGAAGCCAAAGCCAGGATGATATCCACACCTTTGGCATAAAGGAAGGTTGGAAGATCCAGGATTGGGCAGTTTGTTCTGTCTCGAGAACGAAAGGGCAAAGACGATTTAGTGGGCGAATATCATAAAGTCGATTTTATCGAAATCGCCACGTGGACTTTGTCCAAAGTGGACAATGAAAACATAATAACAGAATATTATTATCTAAATATGTGAATTATATTCATGGCTGGGTCTGATATGAGCTCTATAGATGAGCGGTAGGTAAAAAAGGCTAAAGTATTTCCTACATCGCTGATACAGGAAATTTAGGCACTCCATGGCATTTTTTGCAACTAAGATTGTGGGATTCTCCATCTTAAAAGATAGCAAAAATGTGACGAGCAAAGTCAACATTTTTAATTTCGCTAAAAACTCAGAAAAGAAGATTTTCCCAGGAAATCCGATTGAGGTTGTAAAGTTTCTATCAAAGAAAAAAATTAAAAAAAGAATTTATGTTAGCAAAGAAAGAATTAAGATCGAAGCGGTTCCAAAATTTCTCTCAAGAAGGCGTAAGAGTATAAAAGGGTGAAGAATTGCGGTCGGGAAAAGTCATACAGGGAAGAAGACAATCCGTAAGTAAGGATGTAAGGATGCTGTAGTCAAAGATCAGGAATTCAGAAAGTTGAAGAAGTGCAAGAACAACAACGAATGATACGAAAGAGTAGAGAAAAGCTAGAAAAATGTACTAAATTTTGGTTGTTATTGAAGTTTATTTGGTTGTATTTGAAGTTGAAGAAATTGTCATACATTTGAAATAGTTGACGCTGATTTGGACTTGGTTGGCCTTGTTTTTGAAATGGATGTGCTTGCTTTTGATTTGGTTGGTCTTGATTTTGATCTGGTTGTAGATGTTCTTGAAACGGTTGCATTTGAAGTGTAAATGCTTTATAAGGATAAAGCGATTCGCACTTCACCTTAAACTGCACGGCGCCTAAACATTTTAAACTCATGTGAAGGTTAAGTTTTTATGATCATCCAACCCTTGCAAGCAAGTGTTAAGAGTAGAAGATAGCGGGGGACAATGTAGAGCTTTGTGGCATCCTGGCTTTGATATTATAAGCGCTGGAGATAATATCGTCCAAAGTAATTTAAAATCTTGGTGAATTTATTAGTCACCATGAATGGAATATAAGCTCAATACACTCTCAAATGTTCTTCCTTCAACATCCACGCTATAAAGTCAAAATTCACTATACCCCTAATAATTACTCGATTAATATTTCTCCCAGATAGTTGCCAAGATTTCAATAGAAATCTAATGTTGAAATGAGTAAGGTTCTATGGTTCAGAAGGGATCCACGCATTCGAGTTTCCAACGCCCAATATCAAAGTTTTTGCGTAGATATATGTCCTGAAAGGATTTTTAGGTATTCGACCTTTAATTCATTAATTCGTAGCATCATCCAATGAAGGGAAATGAGTTTTTTTTAAATATCAGATGGAGTTGTGCCCAGCAGGCTATATAAGGTATAATAATAATGGAACCTCGATAACCCGAACCTTCCTATCACGGAAAATTAAGGACGTCCAAATATTTTTCCTCTATAACTCGAACATAGAGTTATTGGATCTCTACAAGTCGAATATTATCTCTGTAATTCGAAACCTCCTCTAAATCAAAACCATTGTATATCTAGCAATAAATCACCTCTACCTTGTTCTTCCAGTTAAGGAAGTCCAACTGTGTAAAGTATAAAACTACTCACTTTGTAAGAATCTTATTCTAGAAGAACGAGTTGAGAGAAATGGTAAGATTCTTGCGGTGCTGCAAGATTAATAATACTCCAAAATTCGAAATAAAAGGTGAGAGTACATAGAACTGCCATATGGTGGCCGTAATTTTCGCTATCGGCTTCGAGTCACTGGCTTAGACTGGATTCCACGTAGGTAGCAAGTGAACGTTTTACATTCTTCAACACATTCGTAGTAAAAGTTACTTCAGGGTATCAACATCTTTCTTTGTCTTATACTATTTTATTTGTAATTATATTCAGTCTTGTAAGAATTTTTCCATTTCAATCAAGTTTAGCTCTATGGCTAAACTCTATACATTCATTCACCTCCATTAGTCCATTCGGAAATGCCAGGAAATGTTTTTAGACGTGTTCAAAACAATCTAACAATTTAATATAAATAAATTTTTTCATGAAAGCTTCTCTTTTTAATACTAACTACTAGCTTCCATTCTATACCATCATTTTTAACCACTTTAATTCAGCGACCAATCTTTTTAGTACGTGGATGATGAGAAAGCCAGTCATCCGTTTTCAGCTGAAACAACCTTGACAAAGTTTGCGTTTGTTAGTGATGTAATATGCTTTCTTCATTCCCACTGGGTGATATAAAATTCCTCTCTAAAAACTAAATTAACTCGCTATTGCCATTTCTTGGCAGAAATTAAGAATCCATATCTATCTTTCGTCCAGACAAGTTTCCATACCTGTAGGCGAATTATTGCTGTTACTTTCATAACATATACTTCAATAAAAATTGTTTCTTGGAACTCGTTTCCTCAAACTTGAGAAAGCAGCCAAAACACAATTACTATGAACGGTCGATACCACCAGCCTAGCCATAGCCACTGTCACCTAAATCTCTCGGCTTTATCCTACTTCACCACGGTATAGTGTAAACTATTCGCAGTAAAGTCTCCTACTCGCGACATGCTGGGGCCGCAGTTAACTGAAATTGCATAATCATTCGCTACAGGCTTAAGAAAACTTGCGCTGAGCTGAATTGAAGCTAAAAATGAGTCAATCACAGCACTACTACGACTACCCACTACACTACACTACCTACCAGGTCGGGTTCGGGCCTGTGTGGAATCGGAATGGCGAACTGGCAAGGCAGTCAAGTTTTCAACATTTTTCCCCAAGAGCTATGCGATTTGTGAGAGTTTTTCTGCAGATTCCTATTCCAATGTTGTTGTCGCTTTGATGGCATGCATTTTTTTTACTATCAAAGTGGAAAGCGCCAGACAAGTATTTCTTGATGTGTTTTGATTCTATTTTTATTTTATTTTATTTTATATTTTGTTGTATGCGCACATCGATCAATGTCCACCTAGTTTAACTATTTTGGTCAAGTTCGTGCGATTTTAAATTATATCTAGCTATTTTGTGTGATGATGAGAAACTATCACCTTTTGGTTTATTTGCACCACTTGGCGCGGTGCGGTGTGGTGTGGTATAATAACCGGGTTACATGTTGAAGTAACCGAGCCCAGGTGCAAGCATAACGATGATAACGTCATTACCTGTTTTCGGACAATTCGTCACTAGACACAACGGTCTGAGTGCCGTTTGATGATTAATCTTCCGGTTACGGATCAGTTATCATTTTTGTAAGTCCAACTTCTGTTGGGTAAAACTGAATGAAAACACATGACACACGCCACAAAATCTGGACTAAGTAAATTTCATTCAAGTTTTATACGACTCCTACGTATGTGTCACTGGTCTTTTTATGGGCTTACCACCACACACAAGGCTGAGTTGTTTTTTATTTTATTGAAAGCTATTTTGCATTCAATCGAAAATTAAATTTGAATCGAATAGAAGGGTGGCTGTGGTAATGTCACCATAAAGTCCTATTAGATTCCATAAATAGCGAAAGATTAAGCCCAACACCAGCGTGTCCTACTTCATTCAAATTCAATAGGTTTAGGTGGCAATTTCAAATGGAAAAGTTGATAGTGTGCCTCATTTCTGACCAAGTGACAGGCTGGTTGCATTCGACATCTATGGAACTTACCACCAAATTGTTATCTTTTGTGCACAAACCATTTTAATACTTGTAAAATAATCTACAGAAAGACAGTGTTTCCTTCACCCGTAACAGGCAGGTCGGTTATTCCATGCTAAAATCAAGCTTTTTATTAAGATTTTTAAAAAATGTCTGCTATGTTTTACCAAACTATATTTTAACAGTATATTAAGGACGGACATACATTTTAACCTTTAAAATTTTCAATTTCTTAATTTATTTTATATTTTTTAGTACTATTTTTCCTCTTATTATTTGCCGGAAACCCACCTCGAAATGTCGAATATAATCTCTGAGATATGATCCCTATCTAACGCTAAACTAATGGCTAAGTAGGTCTACAAGCAATACACCCAAGACAAAGAGAAGAAGAAGAAAATGCCCGGTGTGTTCTTGGGTTTCCTAAAAGACTGTGTAGTGTAGTTGTTTATTTATCTTTGTTTCTGCTTGTGGTATAGTGTCATTATACTTTTAAAATGAGTGGTGGTACGGGTGCCAAAAATAAGTCGCTTAGCAAAAAAACAAAACACTCCACAGAAGCCAATGGACTCAAAAAGTTGAACAGCCAAAAGACTTTGGCTTTTAGTGGAACTAAGCGGGTTTAGTTCATCATCGAAAGATACTGAATCTTTCCATAAAGGTCTATTTTTTCCAAAAACTGTGTCATGGCTGAGATGCAAAAAGTACAGTGATAAAGAGGAAGTGTGTTTGCAAAGACATCAGGCAGACTGGGAGATTTTTGTATGATTCATGGAAATCAGTTAATGCCAAGGGCAATGCCCGAGAAGTGAATAGAAAAATGGTTTTCGGCATGAGAAATAAGGCAAAGCCAGCCTTAAGATATTCTACAGGCGAATGGATCTACGATCTCCTGCAGTTCGAACAAGTTCTGAGCGCATTGTCAGCAAAGCTAGGAACTCAGCAAGTGGTTTGGAGGTAAATCTCAAAAGGCCAATGAGAGTAACAACAATTTAGTTTGCAAGCTAATACCCTAAAGAAACATTCAGCGGATTGAAGATAGTAGAAGTCCTCGTTTACGCTGCCGTTGCTCCGCGAATTGACACTTGGACTCTACTACACAGTCTGGGCATACAATCAAGACACCACGACACGGTTGATGATAATAATTTAGAAACAAGCTTTTGCCGGTTATGAATGAATGGTTCGTCCTTAAATGTCATATCATAATTTCCTTGTTGATGCATAAATTCTAATCTACCTGGCCAGAAATTGTACAGAAAGAATTAATTAGCATGTTTCTTGCTTCTTCTTATCCTGGAGATATATCCGTTGGTAGTATCGTATAAGCGACATTAAAGTAATGTTACCGGTTCTTTTAAACCTATCCCCTTGCTTTGAATATACCCATACTCAGAGCATTGCTTCACACACAGTATAGTAGAATTATCGTCTTATAAATCCAATAATACATCCTCAATATCAGCTTGCACATTTTTATGCCAAGATTTCTGAAAACCCACTAGCCTAGGCTTCCCGAATCGTTGCAAGAAATATTTTACCCCATTTGATCTGGCGTTCATATACAAGGCTCATTTATACCCAGACTGGAATATAATTTGCATATTTGGAAGGGGCAGGACGCGTTGCATTGTCCACATTGGATAATGTCCAAAAAAATAGCTTTTAAGCTCATTGGCGACAAGAGGATTACTTCTGAAATCGATCGCAATATCATAATGACATTGTTCCAACGAAATTTCTGGTCTAATCCCTTGTAGACTAATTCTCACGCGTGATACCCGCGTTTCGAACCGTCTTCATCCTTTCGTCCTCGAGACGAGATCTAGAAGAAGAGTGAAGTTCGGAGAATTCTTTTTGAGCCGAACTGTAAAAATGTAGAAGAGACTACCACCTTATGTTTTTACTGTCGACTATAGGTCCTGTTTAACCCGTTGAGTGCCACGGGGGCACCCACCAGTGATCCCCATTTAAAAGCTCTCTCAGGATAAATGCATTTTAACACATAATTCTCTCACGAAAGCTTTTATTCTAATTGTGGCATTCAACGTGTTAAGCAGAATAAATACAGACACATTCACTCGACCTCCTAATGGGAATGGGGATCATTCTTTACTTGATGTAGGTAAATATGCGAAGTTAGTTTGGAGTAGTATTTCAGTATTTTACTTCAATATCAAACTGTATGATTTACTCCATCAAATCAGACTGCGCCGGAGTCCGGTCACTGTAGTCCTTTGCTATATTGATATAGGATCTGTGTCTCTACTTTATATAAAACAGTGCAGACACTTTTGTTCATCCTGTCGTGAGGTTTGGTAAGTTAATTGAATTGGGTATAAGGTTTCCCGAACTAATGCAGATTGCCATATCACTTTATCAATAGCTTTAAACATTGAGGGTTAAGAAGCTTAGGCCTATTGGTTTGGTTGGTCGAAAATATTCCTTACAGCCAGACTTAGAAATGAACTTTTCTTTTCTAGGCTGTAACCAAGAGCTAACGAATCTTTTAAAACATTCAACCAAATAGCCGCAGTGAGATATGACTATAAAAGAAAATATTTCATTCCTACCAGGAGTCTTAAAATGTTGATAGCAGGAAATACCCTCTTCAATCTTTTAATGATTAAAAATATACTCACAACTTTCTCAATAAGTTGCTTCGCAGAACCTTCCATTAATCTAGGAATGATCTTCAAAATTGGCGAATTTTTAATTAGGAAACGCGCGCTCTGGACAGTGCCATTTCCAAGTCGAGGACGAGTCTAGTGACCTTTCTGTAAATTTTTATATTAGAAACAAAAGTCTTCGCTTTGGGATCACATTCTCTTCCCACGGAGAATCTCTATTTATTCTTTTAAAAATCAAAATTTGTTACCAGTATTGCCGCAATGAAAGAAAAAGATACTTGACTTGGCATAGGTTTTTAGATGATAATTAGACGTTCGTGCACCATTCAAACAAATTTTAAAACCTTTACAATGTGAATTGCTTTAGCATTCGTTTTCAATTAAACAATTGTAAAAGCCTCTTGTTTTTCACAATAATGCTATGGCACATATTCCCAAATTACCGTGCAGAAGAAATGGGTACAACTATGCTATGAAATTGTTTTTCAGCCACCACACACACCTGGTCCCTTATTAAATAACTCTCCCCAAGGTGTGAACTGAATTGAGCAACTTGCTGAAAAGTGCCTTCAAGGAATTTTAAAACCATAAAAAGCACTCTCTTCTCACTTTTATTGTATTTTTTTGCAACAAATTTTTACTGGAAAACTTTCAAAAATCTTCAACATCATAAACATGCCCCGCAAAATATAATTAAGTGAATTCTCAGCGGCAGCCAAAATTGCACTATCACAAAATCCTTGACTTTCCACAGAATAAAATCTGCACACAAGAATGTGGTTAGTAAAGAATTTGCCCATATATATATATATATATATTTTTTTTTTTTTTTGTGGTCAACTTGCCAGAACATCCTTTACTCCCTTTGGGCATTTGCCTGTGTGCACTCTTGAGAAACATAAAAGCTTTTAACGCGTATATTTTCTCCGCACCCTTAAACTTGCCTGAGTGGCGGGGGAGAGAGGGCACCTTTATCCACTGCAACGTATGGTTATGCACAAACTTACGAAAAAGGGGGGATCTGAAATTTGTGGGCTATTAAAGGTGGCGGACTAATAAAATTGTCAACATGACAGCAGTTGGGAATTTATGAACTGCAATTCAACACTTAATGGGCGGCTAGAGCTACTTTGTATGGTGGATTTAACCAAAGTATTGCGCACAGGAATTGTAAAAGGAATCATGACTATTTCGCAAATAATTGCTATCTAGAAGACGAGTGATGATGTAATTACAAAACAACGTAAGGAAAAAGAAGGTTGGTTTTATGACTTTGGTGTTAGAAAAACTCCACCCCTATTTTCTGTTCTGTCTCGCATATTAATAAGAAGATATAAAAAAGTTTATGTGCGCCTTCAAAAAGGACATTCCAGAAAACGTATGACTGAAAAACTTTGTAAGATATTACATTGGAAAATTCCATATAGGCAATTTTATGGAAGGTTTTTGAAGGTAACGCCACCAGAAATTTTTTCCCTATTTTCCCTTATTTACGGTGCACAAAATGGTTAGCATGTATTTTGCCCGTCTGTGTGTGCATGAACTATTTGAATTCTATAAAAAGTGTTCAACCCATTTGGGGATTTTTCTAAAAACATTAAGGGAACGAACGTGTTTTGAAGATGTTCAGAATAAAATATTACCTCGATACTAATTGCAGACTTTGGAAATGAAAATATGCCACTATTCTCTACAAACATTCCTTGTGGCTGAGGTACTGAATGAAGTTTTTGTAAAAGTACTCTATGCAGTGCAGAGCCGCTAGGGTCTTCATGTGGAACGTCCCATTAATCCCACTTTACCTAAAATTTTTGCAACATTGCGGGACATTTACTGAGTTAGACATTGTTATAACATAACTTGAGACTCAATTGGGATCCTAACTGGGCAGGGCGTTTTATTCTTAGCTTTAGAGAGGACAAGTAATATCTCTCTCACTTCTATATCATTATCTAACAGCAGTGACTCAATAAAAGGTTCCAAATACAATAGTACGATATTATTATTTTGCTTTAGAAAGTCTGTGAAATAGTGACGAAAATTGTCTAACTTTATACTGGGCCCCCAATGATGTGTACGCTTCCTCTTACTTTCTTCGCTGTCTTCAATCATTCCTTACTATCTCGCACTTTACCTAGCTGTGGTCCTACAATTATAAAATACTCAATCTTACTGTAGGCATTAATGTATCCTTTTGTAATCTTATTGGACCAATAAATACTCTTATCTGTTGTATGATGTCTCATTCTGCCTTAACACTAGAACTACCAAAGGTGTAATTTTGACCCCCTAACCTCTCTTTCATTTGCATTATTCAGCGTATTATTTCTATCTCTGTTTTAGGCAGTTCTGCGAATGCAGTGTTAATATTTTCAAAAATGCGAAAGACCATTTTCGAACTTTCAAACAACAAGCATTTCTGTATTTCTCATGAGGTTTTTCTAATTTATGTTTGTCACTTTCCAGTTTAGTCTAAAAATTATCTCTCAATTGTCCATCATACAAGGTAGCTGTAAGGTTATTATACAGATCATTAGATGATCCGGAAAACTTTATAAATACTGTCCACCATGCAGTCATCAGAATGCCTTGTATGTTTAAATATTTTAATGTGCTTGTAAATTCTTCTATTCTTCCGTACAATGGTCTATCGTAGGCCCTTTGCTCCCAGGTCATTCAACGTCTCAACCCATAAATTTGAACCTCGGCACATGTATTGATTTCAATTGTGCGTAGAAACTGTGATTATCAATTTCTTCCATGACCTATAAAGCCGTAGCTATCTTATATATCTAGACGGGTCATAATAGTAAACCTGATCCAACAGGAAACTAAGAAGGCGACCTTCTTAATTCAAATTAATGGCATGTCAAACCAATTTATGTCTAAACTATACCACCAGCAGCAGGGAAACCACCAAATATTTCGAGCAGCTTAAGCACACTTTTATCTTTGCAATGCCTTCTACGTCATATAGTTGAAATCAAGTAATTTTTCAAATTGCTGTAAGTAAAGCGCACATTTCCTGCTAAATTTGACCAAATTTCACGGCACATTAAATTTTGCGATTTTCTACCTCTCTATCTGTACGCCGGGGGGCACGAAAGCGGATAAGCGGATAAGCGGATAAGCGGATATGCGGATATGCGGATATGATGTTGGTGTACACAGGCATATTGTCTCTGTCTATGACAACGTTTGGGAATCACCATATTCGAAATTATGCCTAAGATTTTTCGCGGCACTGAATATTGTCATGGGAAAGCAGGAGTGTAAACGTGCTAAGGATTATTGTTACCCTCTTTTGTGTACATTACAACGCTTAGCAATGCAAACAATGCTTTCAGGTGAAAATTTGTGGAGTCATGTGAACTCAAGTTTTACTTTGAAGGTGTTTGCTAGTAATATCGCTGTGCGGAAGTTACCTAAATTCCTGATGGAAATAGGACATACAAGTGTTTGTTTTATCCTTTCTCTACATATTATATATTACAGGTGTGTCAAAGGCATTCCACGATACATATCTAAAAACGAATTGATCCTTATGTAATTATGAAATTGTTTCGTGCTTTATCAGTTCCTTTTACTTTCACTCAAAGAATTCGTTTTGTAAATAATTAATTAACACAAGCAACTTTCTCTGTGCCTATTTACTAAAAATTTGGGGAGAAACTCAAACAGGAAGTAAAGCGGTCAGTGAAACTTAAATATATCCATGGACACTAAGTAAAATATTAATGATTTTTGTTGAAATGGTTTCGTCTTTCTATTTTCGAAATTAATTTTTAATATTACCCGAGTTGTAAAAGCACGTTAAAACAGGGCACTATAAATAGAAAAAGCGATGACCTACTTGAAGTGACGCATTTCAGGACGTATCACGCTGTTGAAAAATATTTTTAAAATTAATGCCATAAATATCCCTTCAGTCCTTCAAAATTTACAATACGAGTATAAATATCCGGAAAGCTTACGTTCTTTTCATTTAAGCTTACGTTCTTTGCATGGTAAGCTTACGTTCTTTGCATTTTTAAACAACTACTCTTTTGATGTAGACTCGTTCATTTTGCTGCGATTTTTCATATTTCCACTTTTTTTTCCTTCAAATAAGGATTCTTGTTCTTTTTTCGAAACACTCATTCAGTTTACATCAATTGTAGTTGGAAATTAAGAAAGCAAACAAAACAATGTCCAAACTTCATGGCAAATGATAACCCGTTACGATTAAGAAAACCTCTCCGTCCAGAATGGAAGGCACTCAAAGGCTAACGCGAGTAAAGATAACTGAGACACTTAAAATCACATTCCCTTCCCTCCCCTTTTCTGTAATAGAATTCTTCGAAGAATATGTATACTGTATCAAGAGCAATCCTGCGGCGTAACAGGTTCGATGGCGATCATTCTTTTATGGAAGCTTTTAAGCTCTCTCTTACTAAATATATTTTTGCATATATTTTTCTCACGAAAGCTTTTCTACGAAATGTAACGGCGAACCTGTTAAAGCTTCACATCTCTTCAAACAATAGAACAGCAGCCAAATCAAAACTAGATAACTAACCATCAGAGAGTTGTGTTATAACTAACCACTCGTCAAAATGACGACATAAAGAGTAATGATCCTGAAAATGCTCAGAAATTGATGCGTTGCTTTGCCAGAAGCTTGTACCAAGCGCGAGATAAGTTAGGACTTTTTACTCATCAATGACTCTTCCACCTTTTCTACACTATCCCTTAAGAACTTCAGAGAGACATCATCTGTTCAATTTATAATATTTTAATTGTAATGTAACTATCATTCGAAGGATATCGAATAAAATCCCTGCGTTCGAGTCCTTGTCTCTCTGTCTACCAAGCTTCTTCTCTATTTAGCTTGTTACATTGTAGTGTTCCCGAACAATTCCCTTACCTCGACGTTTCTTGTTATTTTGAGCCCAATAGACAGCCTATGACAGCTGTCCAAGGGCGGGCAGTTACACATAATGTGCTCAGTATCCTAAAAACACGATCCGCATGTATCGTCCTCTATGATCTCCATCCTTTTGAGGTGACATGCAAAACTTCCATGGTTCCATTAGAACTTTTCCCCTGGCTGGCCTGGCCTGTTTCAAAGTCTAATTCCTTTTTCAGCCTATCGACAGAATGTCATATTTTCGCAAAGATTTTGGTGTTTTTTATTACACATTTCTCAATATCGCCCTTCAATATGCCTGCCCCAACGACAGAATATGATTCTAGGTACGTAATTGAACACAAGATGGAGGCACTTGCGGGATTCAAACATTTCAATTGAATTAAATTTTGAAGTGAACTTCACTTTGAGGAGCACTTGAAAAATGTCCATATGAATAGAAAATTTCTTTCTAGGTGAAAAGAAGGTGTTCCTATACCTGGTTTGGTGCTTTTCTATTGGGCGACCACCATATGCATCAACAATTGTTCTAAGCAAAATATTCTTTGTGATATGGTCAAAAATGGAAAATTATGTATCGTCTGTCCAGTGTTCAAGTTCATATCTGTAGAACTCCTATTGACAGGAGCAAAATTTTCACAGGTAGAGCGTATTCATTCATAAATTCAGAAAGTATCAGTACGCTTACAATTCACAATAAAAATACCAACAAATGTTCTAACATGCCGCAACACAAGTCATTGATTCTAAAATGAAAAGAAAGCCTATGTAATCCAACGTAAGCTACAAGCTACAACCATAGGCGCTTTCGCACCTGTGTGTATGTACACACAGGCCGTATCTGCTACAGCATAGATCTCACCTACAGCTCAGAGCAAATTTCGCTCGAAATAAAACAAGCGGAAAAGAATTTTTACAATTGACCAAAGCCTCAAAGTAACAGGTGATGCGGAATTGATGCCAAGGTAGGCCTATTATAGTCCTAGGACGAACAGTAAAATCAATAGAAAAGTAGTTCAGGAAGTAATTAATGATTCAATGGATCTGCCTTAATTACTGAGTGAAATGACTGCCCGTATATTTTATTGCTTCCTATTAAGCCAAGCTTTCAACATTAAATGGTACACTTGAAAATATTTTCTCAATTAAATTTAATATGTCTTAAAGCCGTTATGAAAAGTCCCCCAGAAAACATCTTCAAGTAATTGTTTCCCCAGTCAGTGGTGTAATAAAAAACAAACATTTCCAACGTGAAAACTTGTCGCAGATATGTATATAGTATGCCTCCGCGTACAGCATATAATGAATCTTTGATTAAGTCTTAGAGCTGTTTTGATGACTCCTATAGGTGCTTTAACAGACAGTAAACCATGACATTTATCACCTAAAGTCCATTAAGAGAAGCGAAATTTTAACGACCAGACATCGTTTGTTATTTTTACGAACGGCTCAGTATTTTCTTTCTTTAAAATCTTCCCAATTTTATTTGCAAAGTAATGAAAGCCTACACCTGGTTTCCTCGTCAAAATGAACCTGTTTCCGGTTTGAATTGTTGTTTTCCACGAACTTTTCGCCCTTCCATAGAGAAAATTTGGGTGCGAATGTATAACCTAAAGGTTTTATGATTGTAAGGTGGGTGCCAATTCGAAAAGGATTATCAGTTCTTTTCTAAAAGCGATTCTTTCTACTTTTACAGCTGCTTAAGAAAATTTTTAGGTTACGAGGGAATTAAATAGGTTTTATTGTTTATATTTAGCAATTATTGTACTTAATGTTGTACCATTTCTCTAGTTTAAAGCTGATCATACTGGTGTTAACATGGAAAACGTGTTAACACTAGTTCATGCAAAAATTAACGAGTAGTCTAGAATCAAAACTTAAAAAAGTCCATTTGGGTAGGGTTTCAGGTTTTTAAAATTAAAATACATTTTTCGCCTTGAAGAAACTTACGTAGTGCGGCCCAAGTATTCGTGACCTTGAAGGGTTCTGATTAAAATTTCCTGGAATCCTTTTCCTACTTGATACCCTCAACACTTTTGAGAGCATGAAAGCCCCTGTCGGGACAATATTCTCAAACAGTTTAAAATAGTCATTCGAAAAGTGAATCTTGTCTAGAAAAGTAAAAATGTCAAAAATTAAATACTGTTGTAATAACATTTTTACCGAAGGATGGATTGACGCCAATGGAGATCAAAGAGCGGAGAATCTTTTTCTATTTTCGATGGTTTAATATCAGTCAAAACTTTTTCGCTGAGGAAGGGAGTTAATTGAAGATAATGATAATAATTTTATTGGGGTAGTACAAAGATGTTACAATCTTCACTGTACAAAGTTTAGTGGCTTAATATAGGAAACAAAAAAAGGAATAAATCAAATAAACAGAGAGAAGAAAGAGAAAAAAATGAAAAATGATTACAAATAAAACTGAAAACTACTAAACCGAAAATTCGAGACTGAAGTAGTAATAAAAGAATAAAGTTCTATACAAAATAATTCAATAAGGTGAAAATAAAAATAAAAGTCCCAGAGCGTGCATGTCTAATCTAGTAGTTTGCAGAATCTGCTGTAGGGGGCCGACCACTGTATATCTGCACGAAGTGAATTCCACGTACGTGCGCACTGGACGAAGAAAGAACACTCACCAAAGTGTGAACGGCATAGAGGAATTAAGAGGTTGCTATGCCTTGCCGGTTGTAGAAAACTCAGCTCCTCATAAAGGTATATAAGCCGCCGCCGGTGGGTAAGTTTATATAAGAACTTAATCATCTGCAAAGACAAATATGCATGCAGTGCGCGACCAAGGAGAGATGTAGAGTAACGCGATATATGACTGAATCGTGGTAACCTGTGAACAAAACGGAGGACATCATTACTAGCACTACAGTTTGCAAAGGTTTCGATGGTTGGAAATCCGTAATTAGTAGACTCGGTGTTTGGAGGTTATCGAGGCATAAGGGCACTGCCGAACTGGATTGTAATCCTCAGGGATGTTATTAACGCCTCCAGAGATTGCATTATGCAAGTATACACCATACAAGGACACGAACTGGTTCCCTCTGCACAAAAGCCGTTCCAAAGATTGAGCACCATTTATCCTGGGACTCAGTTGAAGGGCGCTTTCGTGTTGAATCGACATTTACAGGACAAGCAACACAGGATGTTCTCTTGGACATACGACCCCCGGAGCGATCTGGCTAGATGGTGTGCTTACCTCGGAGGGGATTAGGGCATGACTGCGGGGGTAAGTAGCAGAGCACTCTGATGTGTCATTCAAACTGCTGTATCACCGTTTGGCTTATCGCACATTGATCGGCGGGTTCAACGAATTCCCTCACTCTGCACTGAGAAGGGTATTATCTTCCGTAGGTATTTTTCCTGCTCAATGCTGGCTGACCTGATGAACCTCGTTGGTCGAATGTTCAAACTGGTCCATCCATTTTTCGAGATCACCAGAACATCATCAGGATCTGCAATGGGGATTGGTGAGCCCTTGTTGGAGGTCTCACTTGGTTGAGGCAATTTAATCTTTGAATTTAAACAGGGTTTTCTATTGTACCTTTTTAGAGTTATTTTTATTTACCTTTTCGAGCCTTTTGTTACGCTTTTGTAATAGGTATTTTGCCTTTTTTATAGAGTATTTGTGTCTCTTTTGGTATATTTTTATGTAGTTTTATAGAGTAGCTTGTGCCAGTTAAGGAATTAAAAAAAACTAAACATATTGGTTGGTCGGTTAACTGTGGAAGGCATAGTCGAATTAAATTATAACAATTGGCGGTGTATAAATTCATCAGAAAACAACAAAACAGGCAAGTCGAGCGATATCATAATGATAACCCCATAGTATAACGATAGCATTTAACATTCCTTTTGGTAACTTGAACTTTTCTCACAATTCCATTGGTCAAATGCAGTAAAAACTGAACAAACCCTTATCTACTTAATTTCCTGAAATACGCCCTGCTCACAAATCTGTATTAATCCACTGCAAGTGTTTAGTGAAATCATAACTAAAGTAAGGCTAAAGTAAACAAAGACTGCTAAAGTCGCTGAAAACACATACACCAAAGTCCGGAACTAAAATTCCCAAAATAGCAAGGGCAGTGGTCTGCCTATTCAGAGCATGATGTCGAAGCATAATAAATGCCTCCAATTGTTTGAGATAAGATTATTGGCTAGGCCAAATCCCCGGCCATAAATAATTCAAAACGAACTCTTAACAGAATTAATCATCAATGGAAGCTTGCACGTTCCAAGATATCCATTCCATACAACGGCCAAATTTTCTGGGTGTCTCCGATCCCGATCTTCAGTCCCGGCGAGGGTAGGCGAAGGGACTTCGTCGAATTGCTTTTTCCGGTCATCATGATCATAATATTTTTCGAGCATATTTCGAGGAATTTCCATTGCATCACTTTCTTTGGCCGATAGTGTTTGTTTGGGTAAAGTTCACAACGGGGGCCCATAACTGGACACAATTTTCTAGATCACTTGATTCGGTTGGTTCGATCGTAGGAATTTAGCTGATAGCGCTATTCTGGCCTGACCCTGATGCAAGGGCCGCGAAGTGGATAACCACCGAGCCATTTCCGATCCAATTGTATGAGCAAAACAGCGATATTTGTCTTGTTAGCATGGAATTTTTTGGTCATGTCTTGCTTGTTTACCGACTGGGAGATTGTCAAGAAATGAATGTTTACTAACGCCGTTCACAGCTCAGCTATCTATCGGAAATGGTTTTTATCAGTGGCCGCGGTATAGTGGAAAAAAACACAGCCTGTGAACGTTTCAATTGAACTCTAGTACCGGCCAACTGAACTAGAAACAGACTGGAAAAGATCAATAAGTGGCCAAGAGAGCAAGCGCCGTGTTTTGAAGTTCATTAAGCAGTGTGATTTCTTAATCGGTTTTAATTACTGAAAAAACAAACGAGAAAGCCTGAATTGCTTTATTGCCGTGCGAAGGTCGGAAACAAACAAAATTTTGTTTTGCTAAGCTAAGGTGTACGGCTAATCTACATCAACGTGTAATAAAATTTCGTGTATTCTTTTTTGTAGGTGATTTTTATTGGCCACTCTCCAGAGGTCTGGGACATAAACAATTTTTTATGTTTTGATGGGAGTATTTATGTTAAAGTTTTAGCGGACGTGTAGACATCTCGAATCAAATCGTACTACATATAACGAGGCGAGATTGATTCGGTCATCACTCTCAGCTAATTTATTCTGGAAGAAAAATGCTGTCACCTTCAAAGAAGGATGTAAAGAGCACTCTTTTACTTGATTTGTTTTAACACCTTCATGATAAATACCTTTTGCCTTTGTTATAATTCCTAATATCACTAACTAAGAAATTTTTCTAGATCTCCTCATTGCTAAAATCATATACCGATGGTATTTTGCCCTATTACTCAAAAGATGTACCCCTTTTTTAATTACACCTATGTATAAACTATGCGCTTTTTCATCAGATTTACATCTAGAAACTTCATCAGGAAATCTACTTAATATAGAAGCAGATCGAACGTTCGCATTTAATCCCTGCTGTCAGAGATGATGGTGTCCAACAGTGGAAATTCCCGTTATCCGGTACTTAGATCGCGCCATGAACCGCAAGGTTCCGTATTGTTTCCCACAATTTTCCTACTTTTCACTAATAACTTCTTATCTCTTGCTTCCAATCCAATTCACAGTGTTGCTGACGATAGCACCCTTAATTCGAGCCGCGTCAAGTTTAACACATACAAAGTTATCTGATCTCCTTTCTCAAATGAACCTCAATCCCCCCACAGCTCCTCCTATTGACAGATGAACATTTCAAACTCTTCTTCCTTGAATATCTTATAGGGATTAAGGTATCTGTGGGGCAGCCTGTGGCAGCTTTCTAATCGCTCGCTAAGGCCGGGCAGTCCCACACAATATGCTCTATCGTCTTGGTATCGTCAAGGTACAATCTGCATATATCATTGTCTAGGATCTGCATTCCTTTCTCGATTAGGATCTTCACCATGCCTCTCCAATGACGGAATATGGTTCCGGGTCTTAAATCTCCATAGTTATCCTCTGTTTTGCTGAGGTATCTGCTTTTTCGTTCCTTTTGGATCCCGTACATCCTCTAGCCCAA
>QYTT01094744.1:90658-102314 GCA_006980735.1 Dasypogon diadema
ATTGTTTCCCACAATTTTCCTACTTTTCACTAATGACTTCTTATCTCTTGCTTCCAATCCAATTCACAGTGTTGCTGACGATAGCACCCTTAATTCGAGCCGCGTCAAGTTTAACACATACAAAGTTATCTGATCTCCTTTCTCAAATGAACCTCAATCCCCCAACAGCTCCTCCTATTGACAGATGAAGGGATAAGGCCGGGCAGTCCCACACAATATGCTCTATCGTCTTGGTATCGTCAAGGTACAATCTGCATATATCATTGTCTAGGATCTGCATTCCTTTCTCGATTAGGATCTTCACCATGCCTCTCCAATGACGGAATATGGTTCCGGGTCTTAAATCTCCATAGTTATCCTCTGTTTTGCTGAGGTATCTGCTTTTTCGTTCCTTTTGGATCCCGTACATCCTCTAGCCCAACAAAGTGCACCCTTTGAATTTTTGTACACATTCCATCGAATTTGGCCTCCTAACGCTTGACTCTCTCTAAATAATTCAACACAAGAAGGAGCCAACTTTTCTGCTTGGTAAACCAAGGTATATCTCCCAAGGCTAACATAGCAAGACGGATTTAGGTCTTCAAAGAAGATTCTGCACCTGTCCTGCCGCCAATCATGGATTCGTCCGTAAATATAAAAATATCCCTCGGTCCCTTCTCTAAGAGTGATCCGTAAGAACCTTTCAAATATCCCCATCCTCTTGACCCTGTCTTTGAGCTTCGCGAGTTCTCTGAGTACACGTATCGTCTCTCTGCATCCTGAGTACTGCTTCCACTGCCAAATTTTTCATAAACAGATCTAGCGGTGGCAGCCCCAGAAGAGCTTCTACTGCAGCTGAGGGTGCAGTGTTAAAAGCGTCCGTAATCCCTACCTACGCCATCCTTTTTACCCTTGACAGCTAATCGTTATGTGGGATGCCTTAGGCCACCAGACTAGCTCAGCTAGTGTCAGAATAAGTCCTGACCACCATTGTATATATCCAGTGCACAAACTTCGGCGGGATACCCCATTTTTAATTCATACTCTTTTCTTCGTTGATGCAACACGAATTTCGTTTTTCTGATCTTTTCTTCAACATGATGCGTTCAGGTCAGTCGCGAATCCACGTTTGCCTCCAGATATTTGGCCTCCATAGCACCGTTGATCTCAGATTTAAAGAGCATAAGTGGTTTGAATTCCACATCCTTTGCCTCCCCAATAAAGATGACCGTTTCTGTCTTGTTCGAGTTGATAGTGAGACCCTATTCAATTGAACATCCATCCACCCCTCGGAGAACACTCCTCATGATATCAGGAGTAGTGGTATAAACTTACCCCTGGCCACCAGCGCCACGTCATCCATATAGCCAATTCTTCTAGGTTCAAGAATAAACACAATTTCGGCTCATGTCGTCTTCTCTGTCACATAACTCAAATGATAAAGGTGAACTGTCCTTGCAGTACTTCTGGGGTGCCAAGGTTGGTTTTTTTTCTCACCAGATTCCTTTTTCCGCTGTAGAAGCAAGTTGATTTCTTCGCAAGAGCTGTAGTTTTCTGAAATCTAAACATTGTTATATGAATTTGAATATCCGCTTGTCACTTCTGCACCGAATTGGAAACGTTAAGGTACACCAACATTGCAAGCACAAACACATCTCAGGAAAAAAGAACTCCGAAAACATTGCAGCGTGTTTTGCATACCTTCAGATTTGTTTATGGGCAATTAATATGCACGAATAACTGTTCATTTTCCTCGCATCAGATTCTATAGGTATTTTATGACGTGCTGGTCTTTTGACCACAACGCCAAAATTAAACCCGTCAAAATAAAAATAAAAATTCTAGCTTGATTGATTTACTTTCATTTTTCAACGAGTGAGCTTTTCTGGCGACTGCCTTAAAAGCATTCCACGTTGCCTGGCTGATCACCCACGACTTCCGTTGACATCTGCAGATTCGCTGCAACCGCAGAGGTGTCCGGCTCTGATTAATTCGCGATTTCCATATTTGGGGGCAACTTGAGCGCTTGAAAATCACTAACACAACATCCCATTCCAGGGGCCCATGTTTATGGGTTCCCACCGACCGGATCCCACTCGGCTGATTTGTTTTGGCCTCCCAAGTGCATGAGCGGACCCGGGCACACACCCACTCAGGTTACAGGTAAAGTACGAATCCGAGGTGACAATAATTTCTGTTGGTCTGCGGTAATTTGCAGCTTTTAAGCCGGACCTGATAAATCATTAACGCGGCCCCAGAGTCGCAGCAGCCGTTGGCCACTTCTGTGCCGACCGACAAATCATATTGACTCAGGCCAGACAGTAAAATCAAACCCACCGGGGAATAGCTCCGATATCATGTTCATGTGGGCAATAAGACTATAAGACGTGTTCCTTCCCTCTTTGCGTTATTTATTAAAGAAAAAGTAAAGAAACCCAAGGAAGCCAGCAAAAAACCGATTACAGTCAACTCAGCTTCCGCCTCACTTCAGCAGCGTCACTTCTGCCGTTGTGGATGGTTTGGTTGTTGCGAATTTAGCGAGTGGAGGGGGCAGAAACGGTACAACAATAATACACAACAAATCAAGTGACGTTTACGTTCCCGCCAACGGCTTTCGTGTTCCCCTCTTTCGTGCAGTTCGTGTTCCGCTCTTCTCTTGCATTCCTAGTTTTCTACGAAAAGTAAACAAACATTTATTTCTCTGCTTGGACGGATTTTCCTAGTGCACAACTACACGGACGTTACAAATACGCACATTGTGACATTTCAGTGAAGCTATTTTTAGCAGCGGTGTTGTCAGATGATCCCAGATTTTTTTTTGTTTTCCGGGCAAAATTTGCTTGAACTCGATTAATTTTAAATTTCAATGTCGTGTTCTTAATTGCTGTGGGTACTTACGGCAGTTTACATTAGAAACTAGAGAAAATTATGAATTCACATGGAATTAATTATTTTGCTCGAATAGCGGGGAGGGATATATGGAGATTGATTGCATGAATTTTTTACGTTTACAGCTTCGATTTCCTAGGTTAAGTTTGATAGTTATTAAAATTCAGAAAAAGTTTGTACTTGTATAGCATATCTACAATGACTACCCTTTGAGAGAAATCCTGCGCTAAATAGATACAAACTGAGGGAAACCTCCGAGCAAGATTAGCTTGGCCAATTATAAATGTTAAAAAAAATTAAAAAAAAACAAAAAACAAAACAATATAAATAAAAATCAATGCCAAATGCGAGGCGAGTAACTCCAACTGCGCTCAACTGTGCGCGCTAGGACGGTCATGTGCAATTGGTGAGTCAATCATGATTCTCCTATTACATACGATTCACAACGAGGCCCAAGAGATATTAAAAGTCCATGATTCTGACACCAGGTATTCGAGATGAACTCGGTCATGTAACCCGGCGATAAGAGAATTTTTGAACACTCCGTGACCCACGAGGTGAGGTGAGTAATCAACTTAACCAGCCCCATAACATCACATGTCTTCGGACCTATCAGGAACTATAATCAATCTATGACTAACGACGGACTGGTCAGTCAACATAATCGACCATAAGATTCATGAGTTTCTAGACATTCGGGTAAGTAAACAATCTGTTATGTTAGACATGTAAAATTCAAAGAAACTCAGATGTGATATATAATGATGAAGGATTGGCGGATCGGCTGGAAACAAGATGCTCCCCGAGATGTTCATCGTACCCTAGAGAACGGCCAAATTACCCATGTTCGCCATGAATTCTCGAGCATTACGTATTAAAGTGTCGCTCAGATCGAGTGCCACTTCAAATCTAATTGATTAGAAGTCTGATCTAAGCCTGAAGTCTTGTGTTGGTAGATAGCAATCGGACCGCAGACGTTTTCCATTCTATTTTCATTTTATCACTGACTTCTCATTGAACCGGAATAGACCCTAGAATAAATAGTGCGTCCATGATTCCTCCTTCCTCATCCGTTGCGATTGGTTCTAGAATAAAAACAGACCAAGAAGTGAAATAATATTAACATAAAAAATAAAAATCATAGGAATAGAAGCCAGTTATTTTTCTCAAAGGATTTTACTGTCTAATAAAATGCTTTCATAAAATTCTGTGCAGTTCAAGTCAAGAATAAATTTTGCCAACAACCATCGCGTCCATTTTTGTGAAATATTTTATTTTATCAATGAAGGCACTTTTTCCGCGGGATGTATTTAAACCAGGAAAACAAAATTTAAGTTGAATAATTTTCAATAAGTTGTCAAGTGAAATGTTTTTGCGGATAAAATACATTTTTTTCCATCTTTCATCAGTCTTGTTATCGCTTCATTTTCTCTATTTAAATTTATTTTTAAACTCGAAGTTTTCAACACATATTCTTTCATCAAGCAAATTCGAAACATTTAAATTTCGGGCTTAGTTTTTGTAAATGTAGTTTCTACATTTTTTCAAACAGGATATATATATATTTTTTTGAGTTGTACGTTCATCGCAACAACAAACTTCCAATCTATATGTATTTATGACAAGTCGAATAAAACTTCTTAACATTTTCTTTATAAGAAACATGTTTTCTTTTTAATATAACACGTATTTCGATCGTTGACATTGCAATACAGGCTTATCAGAGTGAATTTGAAAAATGTCTGTATACATAACGAAAATTTTGTAAACATAATCAAAAACTTTATTGAAACTAAATGTTCTACAATAATTGATCCACAAATATATTAATTCAGGGTAGAACCAATGTTCTGCATTTTTTCGGCCTGCATGCCATGTCTAGAAACCTGCGTAATAAAGATTTATTATATATTTATTCTTTTTTCTGTTAATTCTTTTCGGTTATACAAGTACTAATTTCTAATATAATTTTATGGTTTGTTATTAGTCTGTTGGATATTAAATCTGTAGGCAAAATAAATAAATAAAAGTATTGTTTCGTAATTACATTTTATGTTTCAAAACACTTTCCAATTTTGCATATGAAATCGCTTCATATTTTCAACTATACAAAACTCTTTACAAGTAAATAAAAAATATTCGCACGTTGGCAACACTCGATGAAATCCAAACAAACCACACGAAATCGTAGCAAATTCTCTTACCTCATCAAAATAACGAGAAAGTGGTAGGGCATGCTGTTTCGGGCACTTCCCCATCAATGCCCCTGCGGCAGTGATGAAGCCATCGAAGAGTTTGAGCGAACTCCCCAGCTTCATTCCTTGACGACATTTCATCGTGTTCGGTTGCGAAGTGTCTGCAAGTCAATTTTGCCTCGCTAATTATAGGAAAAATTGTAAAGGTTTTAAAGTTGTGCAGTTATTCCACAACAAAACGGAATTGCGCTAAAGCTAAGCCTAAAAGTGTAGCCAAGTGCCGATTTAATAAAGTCGCAAAGTGAGAAGTGCTCGGATCGGGCGAACAGCTCTTTACTGCCAGAGAATTTTCTTACGTTTGTTGCGTGGAGGAGACTGAAAATCCCAAATTGCTGTGTGTTCCGTGCAGTGTCGGGTGTTTGCTTTTATTTTTCGTTGGTTTTTTGTTTTTCTATTTTGCGTTGTGTGGTGTTGGTTGCGACGCGTGTTGGAAATAAAAACTGGGCGATAGCAACGTACAAATAGAGCCACAGAAACTGTTGGTCAAAAATTCGAAGTGAAGTGAGAAGACTCATTGAAAACGAAAACATTTGTCGCGCGCTGTGCCCTGTACCCCAGAGAACTGGACGAGGACAAACAATTGGGCAAAAAGGTGCTCCGAATAGCGGAAAAGATTTTTCGTTTCGTAATTCGCAAAGTGAAATTGCCTGTGTTTTTGTCCGCATTCCTCTGTAAAAGCGGAATCACCCACCAAAAAGTACTGTTATAATAACCCGAACCCGGACGGACAGCCACCCAGCCAAGTCAGTCAGCAGCTAAACAGTTGCGAGTGGAAATAATATCGGGAATCAATAAATAATTGGCGAATATCACGGAAAAAAAATCAGTCAGATGTGCGGAGTGCTGCTCTGTGATAAAAACTCGACCGTGTTTTTCGCTTACGACCGCTTGTGGAATGTATGCTGACAACAGTTCAGGCAGTGGAAAACGGGAAGAGAAAAAGTAACTGTTCCGTCGAGAGTTGGTTTTTCGCCGATTTAATAAGTTGCAGTGTTGCTTTCGCCGCGAAGACCACCACAAGAAGGCCTCCTAATGAAATGTAAAAATTGGTCAAACAAAATTAACAACTTTGTTGTCCGCAAATTGAAGTCATTCAAGGTATGTGTTTACAGTTGTTCGGTTGTTCCCAGCCTTGTTTATGCCAAATTCCTCGGCATTTTCCCGTGTGCCACCAGCGCCCCCCACCACCTGCCCATTTACACTCACCAGTCAACTTACCTGCCTTCCTTACCACGTTCCGCGGAGCACAGTCAAAGCCGTCGACTAGAGCAGGTAACGCTTTCGAGAGCGCCCTCTCCTTTGCATTGGTAAACAACCTGTGCTGGCTCTTTGCGCTACTGTTTTCGTTCGCTTTGTTATGATGGCCCACGGCCTAGGGATTTTGCACTTTTGAAATGGGTTCTGTTGGCCGTGGGTTGCTCCCTTTGTGCTTTCGCACATCTTGCAACTTTTCGAAGTGTCTGGACTGGACGCGGATTCGCTTTCAAGGCGGTGGTGCTGGCCGATTTGTTGTTTATTGTCCGCGGGGCGATGACGCAAATTTCACCAGACCACGAAATCTTTGAGCGCCCGCCGTGTCGTTAACCCACAAACGAAAATAGTTTAGGACGTAGAAGTCAGCAGATTTAGGCGCTAATTACGCCTCTGTGCGCGACACACCGTGTTTCACAACATTTCGAAATTGCAGAATTGTTTCGAGCGATCACTTCCCCAAGTGGTGGTGCACTAATATGCGCTTTTGTGTGCTGTTTACAGTTCGTGAAAGAAACGAAAACTTTTTCTTAGGACCCTCGAAACGCTTTTTTCTTGTGCGTTTTCAGCAAAACATGAAACGACAACAGTTTCTCCCATGTACTTATGCAGCCATATGGGGGCTGAAATACATGTCGATTTTTGCAAAGCTGTTGTTTACATTAAAATTTAGCAATGTCATTGAGGAATATTTTGTAGCCAGATTGACATCCTCGGAATTGGCGGGAATGCACCGCACCCAAACAGATTTGATTCAATTTCCAGGAAAAAATTGTTTGGCTTTGTCGCAGGGATAATATTGATGTCATCATTTTCTTGAATCCTCTCATCTCGTACGCAATTTATAAATAAGTTGATGTGTCGTAGGTTAATCCCCCAAAAATACACATTCGCGGAAAAACGTTTCCTTGGCTACAAAAGTAGGAAAGATAGTGTCGAAGGCTTCACAATTTCAAGAATGGGAAAGTAGGTAACATTCTTTTCTACGTTTTAAACTTTTCTAATATACTCTACTAAAGTTAAGAACATATGGGAAGATGAAATAAATTTGGCGAGAATGATAGCCTGTTTAGAGAGTGCCTCCAGTTTCTAAAATTTCTTTTTGGTGGGTGGAGGCAAAGATATACGTAACGGATGAACAATGAATTCCCCCCACCAGAGGCCACCCTCGTTGCACCCCGATCTCATCGAAAAATGTATTGCCGGTCGTAGGGACGGTCACCAGCGGCTTCCTAAGTCCGTCGTGTATAGCGTACACAGGGGACGGTATGACGATGGTGCCATCGTCTCGGCATACCCAGTAATGCCATCTTTCAGCGCGAGCAAAAGTCCTTAAGCACGAGTTGTACTGGTTGTACATCATGCAGCAGGACGCAGAGGGTTTTTACGATGTTGGCACACGAATGAAGGACGTTCAATTATCGCGCATGTTTCTCTGGCGTGCTTCCTGGCAAGGTCAGATCGGGCAACAGTTGTAGTTGTGCCGGAATTTGTAAAATTATATGTCATCCGGGTGCCACCAATATTTATGTTAATTAATTATCAATTTTGTTTGCGAGAGATAAAGTTAGTTTTTTTGAGGTGCACTGTCGGACCATGCATATCAGACTATCAAGTTAATTATAAAAATATCGCTGAAATGTTTTAAACAAAAAAAGAAGCAGAAAACATTTAAAAATAAAATTTCAAAGAAATTTTTATTGCGCCTAAGATAATCAAATTTTTCTTTTATCTCCGTGAACAAAATTATCTGAAGCATTTTATAAAGCCGACAATTCATGGTGTTGATAATGAGCAGAGTATTAAAAATAATCAGGTTCTCTCCTGACTTTTATCTGGAACGGAATGACTTAATAGGTTGACTGCTCTCCATTCCACTTCGGCCACTAAAATACTTTATTGTCGGGTGGCAAGAATAATTATAGCACTCCCTGTGTCCAAATTAATTTTCGTGTTAATTACCTGGGCACTTCTCTGCTGACACGTTAATTAAAACTATAAAGCCCCCTTGAGTTTTGGACCCGATGCAATTCTCTTTATGGTTTAAAGTATGTCCAAAAGTGGAAGGCTTATATTCCACTGGGGTGTAAAGTACCCAACCAGGTGAGCTTTTATATATGGGTTTCTAGTACAATTTTTCTAGCGCACTAGAGGTTGCGTTTCACAGGAAATATGCAATTGTTTTTTTTTCTTTGTCGTCCATTGAGCAACTTAAAAATTGCTTCTCATTGCGAGTAAACATATTTTTTTAGGTGGACTTTGAAAGCAGCTTTTGCTGGAATTAATAAATTTTACTGAACAATCGTCAAGAGCCATTCCAATAAATATCAGCAAAAAATTGCCAACTAGCGAAAAGCGGAATATTTAAAGAACAAAATTAAAAATATTTTTCGGTGGTGATCATGGAACGCTGAAGAAGTCATTATCTTTGGATGCCACAAATATTTTGCTTCCCATTATAAAAAAATATGAAATCTTAATACAAACATTCGGAGCGTTCAGATCAGCACTTCCTCTCATGGCGGCAGATATATGTACATGCATAAAACGCCTGATTGTCTGACACCGCCTATATATATAATATGCAAAATACCCAAATAAACTACATATTTCTGTAGAAATAAAGAGGAAGAAAAAAACTCGCATAAATAAAATTTGAAATTCGAACCGACCGCCACACAAACACTCTATTGACCGAAACCGAACCGAACGATCACCAGAAGATATTCAAAAATCTGAATAATGTATGTATAGAAGAAGCGATGGCGTTTGTGTTATTATTTTTGTTTTATTTCGAAAATATGTATTCCAAGTCCCAACAATGCTATCCGAGCGATGAGAAGCGCGAATTAAGCAGCGGCAGATTGTTTCCTCTCACCGTCCGTTTATTACAAAAAAAAATCTTTTCTGTCCACATTTTCGTGATAGAAAGCACTAAAGCGCTGGCGACACATAAACCTTGGTTTTAGACATTCTGAAAACAAACAAAACAATCTCGTAACAATTCACAACCATTATTACCATTACACAATATTTGGTCAAGAAAAATATTAATTAGAGATTTAGGCAAACTTATCAATGAAACCTTATCTGGATGCTGTTGTTTTTTCTCTCCCAGAATTCTTTTATAAATTCATTTCCTAACATTTTTATTCTTTTGTTTTTCTCTTTCACATAAATTCGATGTGCGGACACTGTCCAGACGGACAATAATCTTTTGAATTAAATAATAAAAAAAACAATCGAGAAAAAATAAATTGTTTTGTTGGTGTGCTCGCGTGGAATGAAGTCAAGGTACGGTCAAATAAAAGATTATTGAACTGTTTTTTTTTCTCTCTCTCTTCGGCCAAAAAATAGAAGTTCAAACGCTCGTGATTTATTGTTCTATAGTTTGTTTTCATTCGTAGAGGGACATTTAAGGTGATTAGTTTGGGGGATTAATGGCACACAGAATAAATTACAACATAATTTACAAATTCAGCTTCATGCCTTTCCGTTACCGTGCCGTTTTGATAAATTGATGCTTTCTACAAATTTTAAGATTTTAGGCGGTGAGTTAATGAAATGATGAATATATAGATGTGCAAATTAGGATAGGTGAATTTTTGTTTTTTTATTTCTTTATAAAATGTCGCAAAACCTTTTGAAATACCGCACACCATCAGCCAATTTAGCGATGGGGGTATTATCTGTTGTATTGTAAACATTATGGGAAATCTTAAAAATTTGCGCAAGTTATTAATGTTGTAAGAAATGTTAATCGAAGAATTTGTGTTTCGGTGATCATTTCAATTTTTTCGCAACGATATTTAACTGTAAGAGGCTAAGCTAAGCTTTAAAACCAGCATTTTGTTATTTTGATTATGAATTTTGGCACCATTTGTGAATGGAAGATAAAACCTGATTCAAAATGCAACACTCCTTACGACTATAGATTGAACAACAATAAAATATTGTTTGCTAAAGTACGTGTGAACTATGGTTTTGTTGGTTTACATCGTCAGTAACAATTTCCCATAAAAGACTTTTTGTTGCTGTCGAAAGAATTAAACGTAGATGTTTAATTCATTGTCTTCTAAATTTTGCTAAATTTGGATAACGTTTGGTCAATACCAAGACTTGTAGTCTACGTTGGATTCCTTCATAAGATCATTTATACGGACTCCGATATGAGTCCATTTGGTGTATGAGTTATTTTACTTTCCTGAAATTTTCTCTGAGGAACTATTTCGTACTGTTTGTTCCGTCAAAGCACAAGCCGCTGGATCTGATTATTTACCTCTCTGCTTCATTAGGTTATTGTTTCCCCATTATAGATAGATGTTTTACCTATTGCTACCTATTTCAAAGGATACTTCATCAGAAGTCTTTTCTGATTTTAGGCCCATCATTTTGGGGTTTTTATTCAAAATTTTTGGAAAAATTGATGTATGATTTAATTATGGATTATATAAGAACCAAAAGGGCGGATTGCTGGGTTTTCGCCGTCCCATTCCCTATTCATTCTTTATTTGGGACTTTTTTAAGGAGTCGTTGACAAGCTAACATATTACTGTGAGCACTTTACCTATTCACCACGGTGTACCACAAGCATCAGTATTAAATCCCCTGCTTTTTTGGTTTTTTCATTGGCGACTTGCCACTAGTGGTCAAAAACGCTAACATCGACCAAGTAATAACAGAAAGACTAGTCAGTTCCTAAGGCAGATCCTGAATGCTATTTCTCGGTTTTTGGCCGAGCGATGTCTCGCCCGAAAGCTGTAGACTATGAAGACGAAGTTTGCTAAGTAGTTAAAGTGATTTAAGAGATTTACCTGAAAAATACAATGGCAGATATGTTTTGCATTTGAATTTATCTTAATTTGTATACTGGACCCATAACAGCATATTAAGTATTAAATAAATTTGAATAGAGTTTCTCAATACAGTGCACTCGCGCTAACTTGACCCCCGATAACTTGAACTATCCGGTAACTTGAACGCTTGAAAATTTAGCATTGTTGCTTTATAACTTGAACTATCGAACGCTCGCTAACTTGAAATACCTATATTTTCTAATTCTCCATTGCTTGCAAAAATTTGGAGAAATCATGGCTATGCATGTTCTGTCCTATTCTGACACCATTTAAGGGATTCTCATCATGAATTTTCTCTCTATTGAGAGAGAACAAATGTTTACTTTCATATACACGACTTCCTCAAAAGTAACGGTTCCAGAGTTTTCTGGAAGGTAAAATTCTTTATATACATATGTATCTACACAGTGTTACATTCACTTTCTT
>QYTT01094744.1:102334-136772 GCA_006980735.1 Dasypogon diadema
TTTAAAACCAGCATTTTGTTATTTTGATTATGAACTTTGGCACCATTTGTGAATGGAAGATAAAACCTGATTCAAAATGCAACACTCCTTACGACTATAGATTGAACAACAATAAAATATTGTTTGCTAAAGTACGTGTGAACTATGGTTTGGTTGGTTTTCATCGTCAGTAACAATTTCCCATAAAAGACTTTTCGTTGCTGTCGAAAGAATTAAACGTATATGATTAGTTCATTGTCTTCTAAATCTTGCTTTAGCAATGTAGATAACGTTTGGTCAATATCAATTTTCTTTGAGGAACTATTTCGCACTGTTTGTTCCGTCAAAGCACAAACCGTTGGATCTGATTATTTGCTTCTCTGCTTCATTATATTATTGTTTCCCCATTATAGATCGGTTTAGTATGTTTTGAACAATCTTTCATACAAGTTGGAAAACTGCTGCTATTATACCTATTCCAAAGAATACTTCACCAGAAGTTTTTTCTGATTTTAGGCCCATCATTTTGGGGTTTTTATTCAAAATTTTTGGAAAAATTGATGTATGATTTAATTATGGATTATATAAAAACCAAAAGGGCGAATTGCTGGGTTTTCGCCGTCCCATTCCATATTCATTCTTTATTTGGGACTTTTTTTTAAGGAGTCGTTGACAAGCTAACATATTACTGTGAGCACTTTACCTATTCACCACGGTGTAGCACAAGCATCAGTATTAAATCCCCTGCTTTTTTGGTTTTTTCATTGGCGACTTGCCACTAGTGGTCAAAAACGCTAACATCGACCAAGTAATAACAGAAAGACTAGTCAGCTCCTAAGGCAGATCCTGAATGCTCTTTCTCGGTTTTTGGCCGAGCGATGCCTCGCCCGAAAGCTGTAGACTATGAAGAGGAAGTTTGCTAAGTAGTTAAAGTGATTTAAGAGATTTATCTGGAAAATACAATGGCAGATATGTTTTGCATTTGAATTTATCTTAATTTGTATACTGGACCCATAACAGCATATAAGTATTAAATAAATTTGAATAGAGTTTCTCAATATTTTCGATAGAGCTCCCTAATTGGTTCCATTCTACCACAACCCCACCACCACCATCAATCATTTAATGTCTATTTGTCAAATTCTAATACAACTTTTCAATATTAATTTCAGATAAACGGTCAACAACAAGCCCTGTCCACAATGCCAGCTATGCCCAAAGAAAAAACATCGCCAGTACCACTGAATGAGAGTAATTTTACTGAAATGAAAATGAAGGAACAATTGGACTCATCGACATCAAAGTTAATTGCCACAAAAGCAGCTGAGGGTATTCTATCAGGGACAACGGCAAAATCTCTTGATCTCAACTTAACACTAGATACCAATACAACACCGAATGGTACAGCAAATCTAATCAAGTCAATAAATGACAGCAATTCAACAAATAACACATCGGCAGAACAAAACTATCAGACAAATAATAAAATTAATTACACGACAACGTCGACGACGACGACGGACTGCTCCTCGGACCCATCCAATAATTGTATTCTAGTAAATGAGAATGAGGAGAAATCACCATCGCATTCGGAACTTACCAACGGTGTAACGTCGGCAGCTGATGGGAAACAAAATACTACATCAGGAGCTGCTGGGAAGAAATCTGCCACCGACTATGTCTTCGGCAAGTACATCGGGGAAGGGAGCTTCAGCACTGTCTACCTTGCAAAAGACATTCACACCAACAAGGAGTATGCAAGTAAGTACATCTGTAGCTAAAAGAATTTGCATACGCGTCATAGAGTTCTTTTTTTAAAAAAAATCCCTGTCATCTTCCATTATTGCTTATGTCATGCTTATGGCGCCTGACTTATTCTCGGTTCACACGCGTCAGGCACAAATTCCATTCATGCTGCCAGTAATCACCGCTCGTATCTGCTTATGCGATAAAAATAATTTCTAGATTTTCCAGCTCATTTTATACTTGTTTCGTTCAATTGCAACCTTGAAATTGTCTTTTTGTTCGCGTTCCGATTGCTGCGCCACTTCACCTGTTTAGGTACGTGTCATTCTATGGCTCTGCAGAGAAGTGCGGCGTTTCTTCAGTTTATTTTCGCTCTTAGCACACTCTTATCAAAATTTCGATTGAATTATGTAATTTTCACCTACTCTGTGCGGTCGATGATATAATTTCTTGAATAACTCAGAGAAAGTGCGCGGACCTCCCCACCCCACAGATGTTTCTTGCTTTCTTATCAGCCACCCCACCGACACCACATAGGCGAGAATCAATTTTTTTTATTCTGCACACATATTACCGCAAATACAAATTAGAAATGATAAACAGCTCCGAAAGTCACAGGCCCACAAGCGGATGTCTTCGAGAAGTGTAAAAGGCAAAGGCAGGGGGTTGATGTGTCAAGCGATTTCCTAAATTTTTTCATCCATTCTGCTTTTGCTTTTCAATGTCAGTTTATTATCTTGCAAATTTGTTGGTTTAAAGACCCCATCCGGTGATCTTTCCGTTCGTCTTTATGTAATACGCCCGGCTTCTAGTCCTACACGTGCTGCAATAAACTCTTCAATAAAAAAATTTCTCTAGTGTTTTCCTGACTAGCTTATTATTAAATAGTTGCGAATTGTTATCGTATTGTTGAGCTTTTAAAGGCAACGCTCTCATTAATCGCTCTAATCGATTTCTGCGCGTTTTCTGATTGAATGGCCGTTCTAATAATATCGCGAGAAGTTGATTAGATTCACTCACAATTTGTAAGTGTGGCTACGTTTTCCCACAGTACAGTTCGGTGGGTGCGAAGAGTTGAAACTATCTGATCCTTAATGAGATGGTCTCGGGGGATGTCTTCTTAATGGAATGGCCAAGTTTCAAACAAATCTTAACTTGAAATTGGTGCTTGCAATTCCTCTAATAATCGCTTCTAAAAGCTAATTTTGTTGATATGGTTGGACGTCTTAGTTGAGATTCTGCGATGATAAATTGGTCAATTGAAGTGCCCTGTAATTAATTGAGAAATTATCTGAAATCTTTGCGTATTATTTACTTTATCGGTTTACGGCTTTGTTTGTTATCATTTTAGCTAGTTTTCGACCTTGACTATTTAAGGGCGTTGACATTACAAAAATGACTTTCCCAGTATTTTAAGTTCGATTGTGTCTTATTCATATTTTAAGGTTTGGTCCTTCGAGCCGGATTTGAAAACACCACGGAATCAAAAGTTTATATAATATCAGATCTTTTTAGTTTTCTGTTGTCGTTAGTGACCTATTACCCGGACATAGTTTATGGACTTTAAACAGACATCACTGGGAATTTTGCTACTTCAGAAAGGCTCCGAAGTACTTATAGTAAGTAAGAACTAAAAACAATTACTGGCATTTCAATCACAACAATCTGATAAGATGCAAATTGAATAAGCGATTTGGGTACATACTGTGAGACTGTGTGGATCCGGTTTTAAATTGGATTTTTGGTTGATTCAGCTCGAAGTCGGAATGAAGTAGTCTAGTTAAAAGCTAATATTTGTTCGTTTTTTGGATGAAGTTAATTTTAGTTAATGTCATTTGAGTATATTGCTTTTTAGTATTCAAGACATTGAGTTCGAAAATATGTTGAGAGCATTTGTGAGAAGTGAAACCACTTTCCGGTGCAATGGAAAAGTTTTAAACTCATTCTTAATTCGAAGTTCTCACCATGAGTATTTAAAACAATTTTTTCAACTCTGCATGATAATAATCCGACCACAGCAAGTAACAATTCTTTAGGGGTGGGGTCTTCGTATATCTTAGGATTTTTAATATTGTATATGCTTCCCGAGTATTGTACGCAAGGAGTATTTTTACTCGATTATAAGAGTTCTATAATATTTCTAGGTAATTGAATAATAATGAAATATTTCTTTTGGCAATTATCCCACTATATTTCGGGGCCGAATCGACAGTGACGCCTATCTAAGATGAAAAACGTATGACTCAGGCTATGAGTAATTTTCTGTGGGAATTTTGCTGTTTACTGCAATGCAATAGTTCGTGATTCACGTTAATGTCTTGATTTGGAATTATTTTTTGTGTTAAATAAGTGTCTAATTCTCCTACTTATGTTTCACTTAAAGGTCTTCGCCTAGAAATAAGCCGAGTCTAGGCTGCAGTATACAATATTGATGGATAGAATCAGGGCTTTTATTAGTCTTTAAGTCGAAGAAACCCAATGGAATGTCTCAGCTGATAAAGGTTACCGTATATGGGGCCAATAACCATTAACCAAATCAAAAGGGGATAGATCATACAGGTACATTCTAAATAGGAGGGATTCGATTATAGATCCGTGAAGGACACCCTAAGTTTGTTGATAACGGATTTTAAAGTTCTGGCATTACAGAAAATCCTCTGTTGTCTCTCAATAAGATAAAAAAAGACTAACTTGATCCAGAACTTAGTTTATCTTCAATTTTCCAATAAGCAATATATTATCAACTCTGTTAATACCGTCACAAAATTAAACTGACAACGGGATGACAAGATTAAAGTTGGCTTATGTTTATTGCAGGAAGGCGAAGAAGGGGGGGGGGGCTTAATAAAGATAAGTAAGATAAATGAGATCATACCTTGAGTAACCTGAAAAATCTATTCAGAGAAAAATTTTAGATATCTCGCGATTTCTCGTAATGAGTACTTGGCCCATGTTCTCGATCCCTTCAGTCATTATTACTCGATTACTCGAGTATTTGCGTGATCGGATCAACGGTTTGTTACCAGTGCCCTCTGTTATCTGATATATGAAAAATCTGAGGGTTTCAGTGCACCAGGGGCCTTATTAACGAATTCGATTCGACTAAAATATAAGTCGTTATCGAATTTTCGGAATTCATGAATTCGATACTCGTAAAGATACCATTCGATGTTCGTGCGATCTTATGGCAATGCTTTTAAGTTCTTTACGATCGAATTCATGAATACGAAATTAATACCAAATCGAATATGAAATTCGTATCGTGTTTGTAGTCGAGTCGAATTCGTGAATATGGCCCCAGTACATGGAATCAACATAATAACAGTTGATTGGAAATATTCTGGGCCTTGCGACAAATAATCTGCTATTGGCCACCGTAAAATTATTAGATAAATTTGTATTTATCTGTGTAATGGCACAAAGTTTGTCCTTGATGATTGTTTTGTTTTCAATTTTCTGGTACAATGTTTTGATTTGATCAACTTTTTCGAAAAAATTAGTCATACTTGAAAATTTTGTCCCATAAACAAGTTCTGTGTGAAATTACCATGACTAATTCATCTTGCTACAGCTCTCGAGAAATTATTCATTGATTTCATGAACAACAAGTAAACAGCGGATGCTATAAGTGATGAGCTCCTTGTATCTTCTGTTTTTATTGCAAAGGCGATATAAGGGTCGTGTCCAGGTCGATTAACCTTTTCCGTTTACTTCTTTCCTGGACTGATGAATCTTTACCACTTGAAAGAGGTGGCAAGGAGAGACAAAATCGCTGTGTAGAAATAGCATAAATTGCATCTTATGCCAGGATTTACCAAAAAGTAAATTAATTGGTAAAATTAGCGGGATTAATCTGTGAATAATTACGAACAACCATTCTAGAGTCCAACAATATTTTTAATTGGGCTTTTCTTGTTCGATTGAGACGATTTCCTGGGCCAAGCCATTTTTTCCGAGGATTATAGAAATTTTCGCTCCAGGTGAACACCATTACCTTTATCTGGCGTGGAAGTAAACAACACCTCTGCTTTATTAGTAGCTGTGTGAATTACATCTCTTATCTCGTCCGTAATATAAATATCTTGGGGGATTTCTCGTAATCATTAGCAGTTCCCCTGAGTGGTTTTATTTTGCAGGAGTAATTACGGAATTCATGATTTGCAATATGCTTGGAATCCCATAGTAGTCTTCAGCAGCACAATAACCGTTCCTCCGAAGTTTAAGTGAGTGGTCCAGGGGTTTTTGACAACAACAATTTTAACGAAAAATGTAAATATTTTGATGACCTGAAAATCCTACGGAAAACAATCATATGACGGGGACTACTGAAGATTGTTTACTCGTTTATATGGTGGCATGTGACGTGTGCCCAAAATCATAAACAATTCACTAGAAGTTCGTCAGAAGCAAAAATAACTGCGACTCTTCCATGAATCAGTGATGACATCGGCAATAGATAAAAAAAAACTAGAAAAGTTTAGCTTTTTTACCGCAAATGTTAATGGGGAAAAACACGGATATGATTTATAATACTGTGGGGGAATGTGCTAGGCTGTGACTATTAATGATGCTTCGGCTTGGAAGCCAACAAGAACACTCGGTGCCCCAGCGTTGTACAGCTGCGCTCTGTACTTAGTTTGAATTAAATTTACACCCATGACTGATGACGTGTCTGCTTACTCACGAAATTTCATTCAAGTTTTTCTTCTCGAATTTGTAAAGCAAGTCAAGCGAACGCTCCTCTTCACTGTTGTACTACATTAAAATCCGATCTCTGGAAATAAGTGAATCTCAAGATTTTCCCTGGGATGTCATTGATCCTCTGGCGTTTTTTGCCCTCGGTGGTGTTTCAGTTTGTTGCTTTATTGGCGGGAACGATCTCTTTGCCTGCTGTAGATGCTGCTGATGCAGTTCAAGAACCTTCCAGGTGACTGTTGGCTGGCGGGCTGACTGGCTGGTTGCGCAGCTAGCCAACGCTAGTACCAACCAACCAACCAAATCAAGCAAGCAAGCATGGCATTCATCTATTTTCTCAACAGACAAATAATGCCAAGTAAATGAAGAGGAATCTTTTGTCGGAGCACGCGATCACTTGGAAGATAAGGTTCATTCCCTCTAGAGTTAATATATGAGCGGCGCATCGTACAGATATAGTTCAATGTAAAATGAATCTGTGTTGAGGGGAACGGACGGAAGAGGGGGGGATGATGATCAACATTACTGTTTACTATGGCTATGGAGCTTCCACCATTCGCCGTAAATTGCGGGTGCATGGGCAAGGAAAGATACTGATCCGCTCCCCGTTTCCAGTCCGCCGCCGCAACAGCATTCATCATTTCAAGTTTTCCTTCGCTTCACCATTGCAAGCTATTTTTATTTATGCAAAAAGCAACCACGTCAACTTGTTTGGAATTTATGGAATTTGAGAGAGGCCTAGAATTGCAGTTTTCTTTTGATGTTGTTCCACTTTTTGTGGACTTGCGCTTGGTGTTTTTTTTTCCTTCACAATTTGATGGCGTTTTTTCCAAGATTTTTTATATAATTTGAATATTTTCCTTGTTTGTTTGTTGTTTGGAATTCATTCTTGTTGCTTGAGTTGCGGACCTGCTTCTCAAGGCGCCAAAGAATTTTTCAAATCACTTTATTTGCCTCAAAAGCTATCACAGTCTTCGTTCGTACCCCGCCGTCATAGTTGGACTTTGGCATGTTTTGCTTCTTTACGAAATAATTGTTTCGTCTTATTTTGTTTACTCGGTCTTTTTTTCTATTTATTTCGTGGCAGAGTGTTGTCATGGAATTTTAAGAATTTTTTCAGCTGTTTGCCACTTTCCTTTTGATGTTATTTTAACTTTTACTGTGCTAGCATTGGCCTAGTCAAAACAAGTGCCCCTCCCTGCAATTCTCTCTTATCAGTGTATTCCACAACAAGGCATCGTTGATTTCGTAATCATAATCATAATAAACTGGTCTCCAATTAATGTGAATTATTTATAAAACAATTTCGAAGAATTTACAAGGGTTGGTTGGGTTACTTTCTTGATATGCTTTGATTTCTTGAGAACTTACGTAAAGCGAAAAGTCCAAGAAACGTAAAAGCCGGCGTCATGAAGTGGCTTATTTCTCTGATAAAATTGTACACGTGCCCACGTTAAGTGCAAATAGATATTTTGACAATATGACAAATTCCCCCTAATTTAGATAATTTCACGTTTAAACTTTAGAAAAATTTGGGACGAGTTCAAGGCCAATCAAGTCAAGAAGTTTTATCTACTCTTTTTGCTGTAATACATCAGAGAAATCTAAAAAAATTGAACAAAACTCTGATAGCAGGAAATTTTGAGACGGTGCCAAGATAAAAATCACACAAGCAATCCTGAAGTTATCAGAAAGATATAACGTGGTAGCATGCGTCGCGTTATATTGCCCAAAAGACCAATAGCACGCGAAAGTCGCTTGACTCGCTGCTGGAGATAACTTGAGAAATCTTTAATCTCTGTTTTTTTTTATTCCTTGGTATCTTTAGTTATTATGCAAAAGTGTTCTATGATAATAAAAGAGTTGAAAATAATTTATGGAACAAACTAGTTAAGGATTCTTTAAGTAGGCATTTAATATGTATATTGTTGAATTTCACATAACTGGACATTGTAATAACAGTGCGATGTGAACATAAATGTGCTTTTACATAATTTTTTTAACCAAGTATTGCAGAAGCGTGTGTCTAGTTAGTCTCCGTTTGCATAAATTTCGCAATATTTAGATCGTCAGTTTTCTCTTTTTTGATATGGTGATAGGTCGAATTTTGTAGCTGGCAGAGATTATTGATACCTTTTCAAACTGATACTGAAGACGTGTGGAAGTAGTAAAATATCTTATGGCATTTTTTTTAGTTTTGAAAACCTGTTAGTCTAGATCATCAAAAGTGGAACTGGAATTACATTGAACTTCCTCGATTGGATAATACAGAAGCAGCTATTTGTATTGTATACTGTATTCATGTTGATGTAAAATCTATTAACATGTTGAAGATATGACTAAAAGAATAGATCAGACGGGTGTTATAATACTCTCAGTCTGATCGTTCTGCAAATTTACTATAAATATACGCAGTATCAAGAACGATTATAGTTTATGGGAACACAAACTAGCAATTAGCAGTCTAGCCTTAGAGTTAGAAAGTTGCGTATCTGTGGGAACTTTGGAATTGCGATTAACTGCAGATCTGCAGGCTACAACTTGACCTTTGATCCTGGGTGGTTTGCCATTCAACAAGGTTTCAACAGGTCTCGAAACAGCTTTTAACATGCCTCAAACAACTTTCATTCTATTTTCAACAGTTCTGAAACAGTTTTTAACAATTTTCAAACAGCTGGTAAGTGGCTATCCACCCAGGGTCATAGGCGAAAATGTAGTCCACAAGTATTTAAATTACAATCTGCCGATCATTTTCTCTAAAGCAATTCTAAAAAATCTAATCATTGGTACCATAAGATAACTCACTTGAACATAAGTCAAAAATGTCTTCTATTCAGATTATTCTTGAATTCGCTTCATTTTACCAGTTCCAAATTTTTTACTACGTTTCGAATCAATTGGAGAAAAAATACGGGGTAAACATTTAGTTTTCTGACTATTGAAATTATTTGAAATATATCCTATCATCATTTTTCTATCCTACACACCTCTCATGCATGGTATCGTTTTTATTTTTCTGGCGGTTGTTTATTTACACAAGTGCGATAGGCACGTGTGTTTTTTTGCAAGTCTGTATTTACTAAATTGTTACTGATGATATTTAGTCCTCTTTGCTACTTAATGACGTTTTACATGGTTAATAAATCAGCTGCATATTGTGGTCATTCACAGGGAAAATAAAAAAGTCCATTGGACCCAAAACTTATGAATACGGTGATTCTGACTTGCGTACCGTTTATGTACATGTGTTGATAAAATAACGAAAAAAATGTCCAAATTCAAGTAAGATAAAAGTTCTGTTTATTTCGCAGAACTTTTGGCTGTATTGTAGTTTAGAGTGGCTGTTAAAAGTTCTATTAAAAATGTAAAAAAAAACCCCAAAAGTTTGATGATAATGATGTAGTGCTACCAATAGATACAAAAAAAAACTCCAACAGAACGATAATCAGACTTTACTGCAGATATTGACAATCAGATGTCCGAATTTTACTTTTTAATGTCACTGAAACTTCAGTGAAAACCGTAGAATATTTCAGATAACTTATTTAAGGTGGAATAAAATGGAATTTTGGCGAGATGATCGAAAATTGTAACATGTTGTAATCCTGAAGTTTCTGATGAAAATAATTCAGTTTATAGCGTTTCTATTTGCCTATATAACTAAAATAAAAGGCACTATAAGGTGAGCAGGTGAGCAAGTGTATTTGATGCAAACGTCTCACACTATACTCTGATAACATAACAACCTTCAGAGTAATCTGAATAAAATATTTATCACTGATCACCTGTTACTACAGTTATGGCAATCTTAGTACATGTAAAATCATCTCAACAAGAGAGATGCTGTTTTTTGCAGTATTTTTCCGTGAATTTCAAGGTATTCAAAAATGTAAAAATTTCAACGTAAAAACCTCACGTCCATTTTTATTTATTTATTTTTTTTTTTTTTTGAATACGCAATAATACTCATTATTCAGTAATACAAAAGTAATTAACGATCTGGTAAAAAATCTGAAAACCGATTACCTTCCTGTCGATTTTGTCATTTTCACGAAAAGTTATATCAGAAAAAAGAAACTGTAAAATACTGAAAAAGAATTGAAAGCTGTAGTCTGGCATTTAGCCAATTTTAAGACTTTTGTCATTGTATAACAATTTCCCAAAACCGTACACAATTACACAGTGGATTTATGTAGGTAGGTATCATATAAAAATTTTCCCAGACAGAAAAAATATTTGAATAAAAATGGTCCGCCTGGCTACGGAAGCTGAACAAAATAAAGATAAATCTGGCTGAATCTGAATTGACCACATTCAGTATATTTTTGAAAGGGACAAATTGGTTCTAGCACCTGTTCGAATCACTCACATCCACTTTGGTGTGGATATTGGCACTTTAGGGCGGTACACTCCCCAGTCCTTTTCGTATGGTGATAGGCCAATTGATTGGTATCGTAGTCAGCTTGTCTAGTTCTAATAGAGCTCCCCTGCTCTTCCCAAATAAGAGATACACAAGACCTTTATACACTACTATATTGTGTAAGGGGATTCTCAGAGGTTTTTGAACACGAAGGGATGTTGTTGCCTTCTAAATTCGAACTCCCTCCTCTATTACCTACCAGCGAGCGGAACAAACATTTTTTTTTCCTCCCTCCTGTGTAGCTTTATTTCTCGTCTTTTTCTTTAACATCTCACCATAACCCCGGCCTGTTCGTTTTATGATATGCTTCAGCCAAAGCCAAGTCATCCATCTCGTAAGAATAACACAGACTCGAGGGCAATAAACTAACTCCGAAAAGGCCAAAGAACTGGCATAAAAAGAAAGGAAAAACCGGAACGTGTTATGGCGAATTGTTGGAAGTGGAGTGTACTCAGGGAATTTTAGTTAAATAGATAGTAAACGTAAAGAGATAAAAAAAATTCCTGTCGCTGGGTGGATTTGGGCTGAATACCTGACACATGCGACAGCCGTTAGTTACTACTTTATGGGCGCGAAAATGAATTCCTTTGAGGAAGATTACTTACACGGTATTGAGGATGAATACCACCCAGGAATTGTGTTTGCTTGCCTGCCTGCTTGCTTGTCTCGCATACCTGTATCTTGTGTCTGGTTCTATCGTGGATGCGAGTTGAATGTATCTCAGATTTTTAGGCTGCCACGTGGAAGATATTTTGGCGGTTGGCTCGGGTGTGCACATTAAACGCTGGCGAACAGCAGCAGGTACATGTTGACGTAATACTCTTTTCGGCAGTTTTATGGTCTTCAAAGTAAATGAACCGAGAGGGAAATGACAAATTCGTGTAAAACATTGGAGAAAAAAGCTTCGTCAGACAATGTAATTAATCAATAGGAGGTTAATCCTAAAATTTTATAGATAAAAGTTTCTGGGAATCGGTTTTAGTAGTTTAGTTTCGACTGCACGTGGACAAGTGATTACTCACCTGAAAAATGGTCTGAACCCCACGATCATCTGTGGTCAGGTTTAATTCATGTAAATAGAATCACTTAAGTCTCCTACGCGTGCGTGTACCAATCTGTCGATCTGTAAGTGCCATGAGGAAAATAATCATCGTACTTTTGAATCTAGCAGTAGTAGTGCTAGTGTACAAATGCCAATTAGTTAACAATGTAGGCCCTTTTCGTGTGTTTTCTTTGCCCTGACGCTAGACACAAAAGCTCTCTCTGCTGTAATCACAATTCACAACACTTATGAGGGAATAATAAAAGAGCAAAACTTCATTTCCGTTGCATGTTCTGGGGTTCTTTAATGCAAAAATGCTAATAAAAGTACGCAGATTTGCTCTAATTGAGTGAATGCAAATCGCGTGATGTCTAAAGCAAAGAAACGTACTTGACGCCTGGATAAGATATTTCCGTAGCAGTTCTTTTTGCAGATTTCATTCATATTCTGTAATTGTGGCTTGGTTTAATTAAATGTATATTTTTTTTGTTAATTTAATAACTTAATAAGGAGAAAATTATAGTTAACTTCTTCAGCTCTTTAAAAATTACTGCAAAGCTACATATTTCAAGTTTTTATAGGGGATCAAGTTGTCCAGACAAATTCGTCCAAGGGGCTTAGTAATTTTAGGCTTTAATGGTGGCCCCGGTGACTGTACTACGAAAATGAAACGTGCTTTTCTCATTTTCCCATCTTACCTTGCAAACAACGAATACCGTGACCAATGAGAATTTCTACTCACCCTGAAGGGCGTTTTACCTGAACATTTCTTCAGTAATCCTTATTAAAGATTTTCCTCAAAAAGGTAATGCAGCTTGAAACCATACTACTATGGTTTTTCCACAAGTTATAACAGGTAAGCAGATGTTCATTCATCATAGGGAAAAAAATACCAAGTCAAAAATGCATCTGCTCCAATTTTCTTTAACATCTCAAATTATCTTCCTTCCTTACAAAACCTGGAAGATGGAGGAATATAAGCGCATGTGCCTTAAAATCCTTTTTAGTGAAACATTTTTTTTCCCATCTGTGATTAATTTGCTTGGGTGACGAGATCATTTGGGACTTTGCCTTCTTTTCTTGTCAGTCTTTAGACCGTCCTTACTTTAGGGTCTTTGCGTGTTATTCCTTGAAAGGACAGACAGCAGATGTTTCTTTGGAGTTAGCACGTGTTAGGTCAAAGTGTCTGGACAACTGGCAGAAGTTTCCTTTTCTCCTTTTTTTTTTTTTAATAATTCGTAAACATATTCTTAAAGCGCACCTGGAGATTCTTAAACTGAAAATGTAACTAGTAAAGAGAATTGAAAGAAACTGAAAGAACCTTGAAATAGATAAGAAGGTTAGGTAAAAAGGAGAAGTCCTCAAATAGAAATATCTGAATTCAGAGAATAGGATAAATTGGTGTAAAATCATTGTGACATATTTTGCTATGAACTGAGAACTTTAGATACTTTGATATTAAGGAAATTGTTTTTCTAAGAAAAATGTTTTACATTTGAATTTTGTTTTTAATTAATAACCTTGTTTATTTTCAAGACGTAGATCGCAGGATTCACATTTATCCAATTAGGAAGTAGTTCATATCCTCATATCCCTAGAGTATAAACATCTCATATTTAGGTATTAACACAATTTGTCTTTTTCCTAAACAAACACTAATGGTACAATCAAACAAATATATTTATATATTTCCCGTCAGCTAGAGCTAGAGTGTTTGATATTAAGAAAATTACTTTTTATACTGCAATTTTCCTCTGCCTAAGTTACGTGATATCTACATTTTCTTGTTTCGCTCAGTTCAGGCGAATCCTGTCAGAATGATATATTCAATCCCGTCGGTATGTTCAAGAAGCTAAAGCAAAGTTATATGAAATTTATTGTGACAAGCCCAAATCAGCCTCGATTCTAAGTTGTAAAAAGAGAGGGTTAAGGCTGTCTACACACTAACTGCCGTCTAACGGTCACGGATGAGTTTTCCATAAATAGTCTATGGGAAGCAGATGGAGGTAGAGAAAGCCAAAAGAAGATCAAACGAAGTGGATGTCCAAGAAAAGGACGCGTGGATCCAAACAGGTGTCTATATCACCGCGATATCTTTTGCATTGAGCACTTGGCTTAGTTTTTTTTAATAGATCTTCACCTTCGGTATTGGATAGTTAAAATCAGGTTTAGTCTCCTGGAACCGATCGTTGATAAAAGTTTTCGAAAACTGTTACGGGAAGGTGCGATCACTTTGTGACAATATTTTCCGTTATGGTTAATAGTTGGGTCGGTGGGTGGTAGCCTGATATTTCGGACACAAACGTAATGCGATTTTTTGGTATCAACAGTGATGGGAAATGTTATAATAGCGATTGCCTAGTTAGTCTCAATGGAAAATGGTCAGTTACTGACGGAAACAAGTTAAAATATCTACAATGGGCGGTGAATTGTTTCTTGCTAGGTGACCAGATTTGTGTTGCTCACTCTAGCACGCGGTAATTACTGGGTCGAAATGATGAGAATGTCGGGTTGGAGAAGTAAGGTATATACCTGACCAGCTCGCATCTTACTTTTAACTCTTCTGATGTATCCTTCGGCGTAATCCAACCATCATAAGCGAGGCCTTCTAACCTTTTTGACACCTTGGGGGGTTTCCTGAGATGTTTTTGATTCTCTTCCTGCTTTCTTCAACACTTGCAGACTATTCTAAAACAGATGCCGATTTTGAAAGCTTTAATGTTTTCGATTCTTGATTCTTGGAATTTCAACATTACACAATTTTGAAGAGCACTTAAATCAGTTAAAGTCGCCTAGTAGTGCTATAGAAATGAGGAGATAGGGTCTGGTCAGTTTGGGAACTTCTTGAAACACCTCCACATACTAATCCGTATCTTTTGTCATTGAGAATTACATATTTTCATGACCCTGCTGTGAATTTGTATCTGGAACGACATTACTTTACTTCATTTTCGTCAAGAACGGCACCAGAAACGTAGTACATATTCTATTTTGAGTACACACTAGTAAAAGGAAAACTGCGAAGTGAAAATCCCCTCACATATGCGTTGTTAGTAATTGACACATTTTGCACAGAATATGATTTGATGAGCACAAGTGAGAAAATGCATGCGTCTCTTAGTGATTTTCTCGTCATGCGTCGTTTTTAATAGATGAAAATTGTGCGGTAAAATACTTATTGTAAAATTTCTGTATGTATATATATATTTTTTTTTTTTGCAACTATACTTGGCGTTTGGCCATATGTAATAAAGAAGTAGTAAAATATTTTTATATATTTTATCTTTAAAATTTTTCTAATTCTTTCTATCCCGTCGAGAGAAATTCCTGGACTTTTCAATTTCGTTACATAAACCCAGGAGAATGAGATTAATGATTCCATTAACTTCTGCCTTTACTTGATGCATTAGTGATAGACAGTTGCTCTGATCTTTAATTAAAATTTTCCTTCTGTACGAGACCACCCTGTGCTCGAGCTACTTTTTTTTGAGACGCTCCCAAATCATAAACAGAACGATGATGATCGATTTCGGTTACAATTAAAAAGCAATCTGAGAAAATAAAAACTTGGGTCACATGACACAATAATTTATATACAACACTACTTGTTCGAAAATGAGAAGCAATGGACTGGACGCACGCATAAAAAGTTCTGAATAAAACCTTTGACGCATACGCATTCTGTTTGGTAAAACCTGTCCGTTGTGTCTTGTTAATCAGCTTAAGTTTTCTAATGCTATGCCTTTTTGCTCTTGTTCACACCATTGTAAGAGCTTGTAAATGAGTACAGTGTTTTTTTTTCTGGCAATTTTACGCATTCAAATTAACCATTTCTATGGGAGGGGTTAAAGAACTCGAGAATTATTTTCGTTAGACTAAATGGTGATAAAATGTTAAAGGTTATGCCGACCTATTGTAATCGATCCTCCCATAATTTATTTGGATTCTAGTTTTAGAATTTAACCTCCTGAATCATAAAATATCGGCGTTTTCCGGTCCGTATGTAAATCACATCAAAATTTGTCTGTGAAAACGACAGCGCAGAGGTAGATTTAGAATTGATATCAAAATTTAAAAATGTATTATACAATTACATGAATAAAAGCTTTCAGTTTGAAGGGAAGTTATGTACGCATGGAAAATTACATGGGAATTCATTAAAACTTTCCGATTCGAGGCGCATGAAAGACATCAATAAAGCAACTTATGCTCGACTCTTAAGGAGCACCAGATAATTCTTGACATCTGAACTTATCTTCTGGGGGGTATTATTTTCCCGACGAATGTCACTTTAGCTTATCTCATATATTTGTTGAATTTATTTTAAGATTATCCGTTTCGTTTATTATTAACCATCGAAAACAATTTTATTTTTATGTTTACTTTTGATTATGGCAATTTGAGAGACAGGCACTTGGTGACAGGGATTCTTGGCATGCTTGGCGTGTTTTTGGTTGTTGTTGTTGTTATTGTTTAGAATCACCACAGCAAAAGGACTATTTGCTGTAGAGATAGTAATAAAATTTTAATTGGCAGAAATTTGTAAAAATAGGAAGAATGGAATCCCACGTCAAGGGGAGAGACTTATTGAAATCTAGAGCAATCAAATCTGTATATAATAATGGTACCATCTAAATTAAGATTAGAACTTGTCATAGGGGGAAAAATTATATGTTTGGCCCACGGCCAAACTTCGAAAATCATCATCACTTTTTAGAACATTGGTCCGGTTCTCATAAATTAGCAGAGTTTCAGGGAAAAACTAAGAGTTAAAAGCGCCTCAGAAAACGTCTCCAAGATATTTTGTAGCTAAATGCCCCAGACACAAAGAGACCTTGGGGACAACAATTTTTTTTTTTTAATAAATAAATTTTGAATAAATTGGTCAAAGTAGAATTGCGTCTATTTTGTCTTGTGATATAAGGAAAGAAGCCACAAATCTTGTGATGATTATAGGTGGTATGGTTAAATGGACTTTGTCTTTCTGGATGATCCTACAAAAATTCATAGAGAAGAAGAAAAAAATTGGGTTTCGGATCATTTGTCGGATTAAAAATATTCTCAAGTATCTTGGGAAGGAGATTGGCTGTAGGAGAAGAGGTCGCAATAAAATGCAAAAAGAACCGTAAAAATGATGTTGGCTGGGTGTAAAAAAAAAGTTGGTCTGATAGAAAGAAATTGAAGAAGAAATTTAAAACGGGTTAATTTTTTTTTAAAATGTTCTATCCCATAAAGTATCTAGACCAGATGAGTAAAATTTCTTTTAATCGTTTATATCTAGAAACTGCGTAAAATTCTTACAACAAATTTATTACATTGCCGAAAAAAATTTGTCTAGCAAAACAGGTTCATCTGTTTTACTCCGAACGATTATTATTATCCGCCTTCTTATTCTTCTCCAAGATATATTGCTCATGCTAAACTAAAAATCCGTGAGATAATTGCTTACCTTGCATTCTTTCTGTGGCCTAAGCGGATATTGAGATTGAGATTGAGATTTCCTCTTTCACTAGTGCAATAACTTGCTATGCATGTTTACCACTCGTAATAATGTACAAATCTGGCTTTTTATGATTTCAAGGTAATTTTAAAGTCCGGGTTAATGTCGGATTTTTTTGCACTCCAGGGCAATTGATCAGTTTTTATTTTCTTTTTGTTTTGCATGAATGCACAGGAACGCCGCGATACTGTTGCAAAAATTTGATAGATTATTTGTTTGCTTGTTTCATTGAGGAAAAAATTTTTCGAATTTCTATTGACCTTTGGTAATTCCTTGAGGTGCATCTGGTGAAACCGATTATAACACTTGGTAAATTCCTAAATCATTTTTTTTGTCTCAATAATCCATTTTAAGTTGATTGCTAACGATTTTCTTTTGTTATTTTCAGTTAAAGTGTGCGACAAACAACACATCTTGCGTGAGAAGAAACAAGAATACGTGCGTCGAGAACGTGAAGTAATGCACATCATGAATAATGTTCCCGGATTCGTGCATCTGTCATGTACATTTCAAGACTATAGAAATCTCTATTTTGTCATGACATATGCGAAAAATAGTGACCTGTTACCGTACATCAATAAAGTTGGTTCCTTCGATTTAGACTGTACTCGGCACTATGCTGCCGAATTAGTTTTAGCTATGGAGCAAATGCATAAAAGAGGCATAGTTCACAGAGACTTGAAACCAGAAAATATACTATTAGATGAAAGTATGCACAGTTTAATAGCAGATTTTGGTTCAGCGAAAATACTCTTTCCTGAGAAACCACCAGACAAAAAGAAAAAGGATGAGGCTGAAGCTGAAGAGGCACAAGCAAGAAGGCGGAAGGGTAGTTTTGTAGGTACAGCACAATATGTGTCACCCGAAGTACTGCAGGGTAATATTGTTACACGATCCGCTGACCTTTGGGCATTCGGTTGTATCATATATCAAATGATATCTGGCCTTCCGCCATTCCGTGGCGGCAGTGATTATCTAATATTCAAAGAAATTATGAATCTTAATTTAGTATTCCCTGAAGGGTTTGATGAAAATGCCCAAGATCTAGTCAAAAATTTACTAAAACTACATCCAGAGGAGAGAATGGGAGCACAAGATAAACTTGGAAGATATGAAAGTATTCGGACACATCCATTTTTCGAGGGTATTAATTGGGATACTGTTAGACAACAGACACCACCCCCAATTTATCCATATCTCCCTGGTACTAATAAGGATGAGGAGTTAAGAAGCCACTATCGTGTTCCAGATAATTTAGAGCCAGGTCTAGATGACAGACAACTGACACGACTACTTGGTCTTGAGTTGGGCACTGCATCTGGATTACAATTAGAGAAAAAGACTGAAACGACAAAAAGTGAGTATTATAAAATTGTGGTGAAGAAAAGGTCGAATTTTTTTACACATTTCTCTCTCTCTTTCACATTTTAGATAAATTTGATCTTAGTGAATCTGAAAGACAAAGACTATTAGAAGCACAAAGGTCTGATAAATGGGCTGCATTTGCGGATGGTGAAGTAATATTAAAGAAAGGTCTTGTCAATAAGCGTAAGGGGCTATTTGCACGGAAACGTATGTTGCTGCTAACGACGGGTCCACGATTAATTTATATTGATCCTGTTCAAATGATTAAAAAAGGTGAAATTCCATGGAGTTGTGAACTCAGAGTGGAGCCAAAAAATTTCAAAATTTTCTTTGTTCATACGGTAAGTGTTGCATAGATTAAGATTTAGTAATAGTCATAGTCCATTAATTTAATAGATGAACCTAGAAAAATCTGAATGTCTTATAAACATTTTAACAAAAAAAAAACCCTAATTGATAAATTGATAAATGAGACAATTTATCGTGAATTGAGTTTGTTTTCTCTGAAATGACAACAATAACATGCGTAGTTTTTAATACAACACAATATTGTATATTGTGTATTGAAAGCTGGGTTTTTTGTTTGTTTGAAAGTTGGTGTTTTTCGCATTAAAATATTCTTTGTATTACCCAAGTGTTTTCAGGGTTAATTTTCCGTTTTTAGCTAAAATTGTAGACGCAAAACAATTTTGTTTTTCTCTTTTATTTCATACCCGTTTATATAAATGTAGATCAAAACAAAACGTGTAGTCGTCATAAGAGGAAAATACGTTTGAGAAAAGCAACATATTTACAACTTGTGTAAGAATGTAAACAGCTACCAGTTTTGAGTTTCTTGACGAAAATATAAATTAATTTCTGAATTTGTCATTGAAGAAAATTTGACGGTATCATAAAAAGAATACCTTGGGGTCATAAAAAATTTGTAATGTGTTCGTCAGGTTTAATTCATTAGTTGAAAAATCTTCATTTTTAAAAATTAAAATCATCGGCACATGAGTGAAGCAACTTTTTACCATCTTCTTCAAAACCTCTTCCGGTGCCTAAACTACGTCCTTTTCTGTTTCATGACATGGGGACATAAAGTGGCAGATGACCAGATCTAGATTGTAGAGGTGCATTGTGTTTCCATTCGTGACAAGCGTCTCTGTACGATTTTGCTTTTAGCGAAAGTAAACAGGCGAGGCATCCAGCGTACACAGGCTATACACATGTAACATAAGCAAATCTACAAGTCAAATGGACTACAGGTGTTTTTTTTTAAAGCTGAATACAAAATTTGGTCGCGTAGCGTTGCTCACGTAAGTTTGACGTCGTTACAATTGTAGGTGACGAAACATTACCTCGTGTTCAACTGGTTACTGATCCCGCTGTGTTTGAGATAGAGCCACGCGGTTTCTGTTGGAAAATAATGGATTCACAAGATTACTCAAAAAACGTTGGGAGATGGCAGAGTGATCGCTCAGATGGAAATATCAAACCCAGTTCCAGTGTTTATTTGATTATCGTCGTAGATTCCGAACCACTAGTAGTTGACCTCAAGATCTTTTAAAATTGGTACTTTATTGTTAATAAAAGGAGAAGTACTTCGAAGAAGAAGAATTGTTGGCAGAAAAATTCATCGTATAAGTTCAATAAGCTGGGAAAAATGTAGATTAGCGATGAAGGTGTCTTCCTATACCGACGAGCAAAAACAGTTTCTGTCGAGGAACAAAGATTAAGCAGTCATCATTTTTATCTACTATAGATATGCTAAATCATATAATGCATTAAGTATTTGAATTGTTCTATTCAATGACTACTTTAGATTGGTTGCGGCATAGACAAGTCATCACCTAGAGGTGGAAGTTCAGAACAGTCGAATACAGCAACACAGGTTTCAACAATAGCAAGGAGGGAATGCTATATTAAATCAATGCTGAAATTCGTGAACATGAGGTATTAAGGTTGCATTAGAGGCATCCAAAGCAAAGGCTTTTTAACTAACTTATTGTATGAAACTGTGGATCTCTGGTTGATGATTTCTTTATTGTTACGGACTCGCTAGTGATCATAAGAAATTATTCAATTATATTAAGTAAGATAGATTGATTCGGATAACGAGCTGAGAGTTGGCCAAGTATAGTAGGCTTCCTGGATGGATTTACACTTTGATTCTTTATTGAATCTGTTTTTCTTTCGTGTAAACTTTTTTTTGGATTAGCGTAGGGAGCAAAAACACTGAAAGATAATTATGTCCTTTGTTCAATCAGTTACGCAAACTCTATTCGCCAGAATAATTCACATCGCCTCTGTATCAGAAATTTAGCTGAACTTTGTGGTTGTTGTGGGGAGAAAAACTAATCTGTTTTCACTATAATATTTTCGCAGGCAGTTGCATCTTAGAATTTTTTAGATGGTGTTTAGTTTTTCAAGTTTTAGTTTCAACTCTTGCTCCTCATTTTGGCAAAGCCCTATAAAACCTCATTTTATTCCTCATCCCATCTCAAAAAAATGTTCAAAGTGTTTTTGTTTGTTTCTAATTTTCTCTCACCTTCCCATTCACTTTATTTTTTTCTTCCTAGGGATGAATTCAAAACTCTTAATAATAAATATTTTTCTATTTCAGCCAAATCGAACTTATTACCTTGAAGACCCAGAGGGATACGCCTTAGAATGGGTAAACGCAATAGAAGATGTCCGGCAAAAAACATACGGAAACAAATCGTAACGTGCTGCAATTATAAAACATAAAAAACCTGTAGTTAGTAATAATTAAATAAATTAAATAGAAAAATATTTGAACGAAAAAAATAAGAATCGTTATATGCAACAAATATTTAAAAAAAAAGAGAAAAAAAAACTATAAAAAACAAAAAAAAACAAAAGGAAAATAGAAATCGAAAGCGGCGATAATGCAATGAAAAATGTCTTCATTGATTTATTCGTGGAAATAATATTTTTAGTTTGATGTAAAAATGTGAAAACAATGCCCTAATAGAAACGAATAAGACTTTTTTTTTTAGTTTAATTTGTAATATATAGCGGAGTAAGTTTAGTTGTAATAGAAAAGGAAAACCAAAATAATAATAGTATCTAAATAGTTAAAAGGAGAACAGTAGACCAGAAAAATTATATCAGTAAAAAGAGAGAATGGGGTGGGCACACACACACACACACACACCTTAGCAATTCGATAAAAAAAAAAATATGGAAGCACTACACTCTACGCGCGATAGTTTATTTAAATAATTTAAATCAATTAGAAAAGAAACAAGGAAGTAATTTATTAGTAATTGTAGTGTAAATTATTGTATACAACTAATGAATTATTACACAGGTTTACTTTAAAAAAGTGCTATTAAAGTTTAAAACGAAAAGCCACAACTAATGATCCAAATTATAGACGAAAACTGTTATATACATAGTAACTAAACCTGAAACGCTTATCGCTCTTCTATAGTTTATTTCCTGTTATTATTATCATTTTTTTGTACATATTATTCTTTCTTTTTTTTGTATTTTTCTTCATCCGTTTTTCCGTTCTCGTCAATCCAGTCTCTAAGAAGGTGTGACGATTTGTATTACATAGTATCGTTTAAATTATTTACTAATTTAATTATTTTTTCCTAATTTAATATTTGTGTAAATAGTAGAAGATATTATTTATATATATATATATATATTATATATTACGTTCAGACAATGCGTAAATTAAACAAAAAAAGAGTAGTATCTATGAATAAAGAATAATTTCCGGAAATTTATTTCGTTTTTGTTTTCTTATTTTCGTTTCCTTTTCCGTTTCATTCTCGTTTATCTTTTACATTTTGTGCTGCGTCTATTGCGAAATTTCTACAAATTTTTAATTCATTTGTTTTTCCTGAATATACGTAAAACGATTTTAAAATATTCGAGTGCTAATATTACGTAACTAAGTTACTGTTACTGTTAACCGAATCTATTTACCTCCTTTCGGTAACTTTTACATTACATTAGGCTGTAAAATGTAGTCTGTATACCTTTCTTTTAAGTTAGTGTAGTGTTAATTCGTTTTGCTTATGTTGTTATGTTTTCGCTACACAATATTTTGAATATATTTCAGTTTCTAATAATATGGACATCAAAAATAATTGAAAGGTGGCTTTGAAAACAGAAACCTTTAGTCCTCTTGACACATTCGATTATTGCCCTTGGAGATAGTTCATAAACCTTATTCGGAATTAATAGGGAAACCTGATGTTTTTTTTGAGTTTGAGTAGGAAAGATTGATTTTGTCGTTTTCTTTTCCTTCAAATTAGCTTGCGTTCGTCATTTAGAAAAATATAGTCTCGAGGAAAATACGTTTAAATTTTGCGACGTTAAGCGCTCACTTGAGTCTCAGCTCTGGCCTCCACGGCCAGCTCCTGATGCCCAGATGCCATCACACCACTTCCACACGCAAGTCCCATTACATATGGTGTTCTGGTTAATGATGAATAACAATATCAGATAAAACACCTCCTCTGCTAGCTCGGTAAGATATCATCCTTTTACTAAAATTTTCCATCACATTTTTGCATAAAATTCGGCAAATTTCTCGAATGATGCTGTCTTTTAAGTGCTGCATAGTTTGTGGATTATCCAAATAAACCTTTTCCTTCAAATAACTCCATAAAAAGAAGTCTAAAGGAGTTAAATCGCATGATCTGGATGGCCAATCAAACATCTTCACGTCTTGAAATTATTTTGTTACCAAATTTTTCATTCAAAAGATCAATTGTGGCGGTGGCTGTATGACATGGATTTCCATCTTGATGAAAACACTCGCTTCCTACATCAATATCTTCCAATTTGTTCCATAAAAAGTCAGTAATCATAGTTGGGTATCAAGAGTAGATTGAATTGATCACAGTAACAGCATCACCAGCTTAATTTTCAAAGAAATAAGGACCAATGATCCTACCAGACCAAAAAACCCACACCAAACGACGACGAATTAATGTTTCTGGATGCTCAACAACACTACATTAGCACTAACTGCTGCCATATTTTCTTCTGAACGTCCACTACGATGATAAAATTGTCTTCTTTCATCTTTTACTGAATCAGTGTTTTCAAATTTCTCAACATTTCATTTAATTCGCATGTGTGATGGACAATTTTCTCTGCCATATTCTGTATGAAATTTTCTTGCAACTTCTGCAAAACTTTTCCCAAATTCAAAATAATTTTTAACAATATAAGACGCGTTGTTCAATTGTGTATCGCTCCATATTTACTAACCGGGGTGTTACTATGCGACAGCTGACAAAAATTCCAGCGCACTCTAGTGGAAAAAATTAAAATGGCGGCAAATTTAAAAGTAACATTCAAATTTGAACACCCTGTATCGTTCATTGTCGATATTTTAAGAATTTTTGATAATTTCGTAGAAACAGTACCTAAAATAAATATTCGAAAAGTAAAATGTTGGCAAAAGATATCTTGTTAGAAAACAAAAGTGAATCTGTTTTGATGGATTTTGTGGTCCGGGGTTTTTAGTCTTAAATCTGGAATCGCAGATTTTATGTCCCGAGACCAAGTTGCGCTCTCAAAGATATGATTTAAGGTTTCAAAAGAACTTGACTAAACTCTAGTATTCAGTCTGACACCTAAACCTTCTTTTCACTACCTGCAATCATTTTTAACTCAGTAATGTACTGAACAAAACAAGACTTTTATAATAAAAAAAAGACATTTATGCTAAAACTTGACAACAGAAATAATTTTCTGGTCACTCACGACTGCAGTGGATGTGTTCGAAATCTTCCTACAGAGGTTTGAACTTTTGCTGACGACTCACGACCACAACGAATGCATTCACCGCTATAGTCAGCGTTTTCTACTAAATACAGTATCTCTTATTTACCTTAAGGAAGTCTTGCAGTTATGCTTTCTCCTGTCTTGAAGTTTCTCTTACCTTTGCCCTTTCATCCGTTCGTTATATGAAGTGCCAGCAAAGAATTTGCGCTGATGTCCAATGCTAATATTCAGCTTTATCATAATTTCTAGAATTGCCGAATTGTCTTTGTTACAGACACCAACTGCTATCTAAACTACGTTTTCAAAGGCCCTAATACCTTACATTACAATTACATTAGATTTGCGCGTGTGCTTTGCTTAGGCAGGCAAGTGAATTCGACTTTGATTATATCATAAATAGGGGTAAAAAATCTGTCCACCCATCAGAATGAAGAGGAAGTGGATGGTGAAAATCTTCGGATTCGGCTACTGGTTCCTTTCGAACAGTTGTATTACATACATGGGTCAAAGATAAATGGTAATAAGTGGCCATGGCAGCCTTTGTCTTTCTTCTTGTAGCCAAGCCATACCAAGTTTTACAATTAGAAAATCGTCACAGTCAATTTCGCTAATGTAATTACTCTATTTCGCTATGAATTTCTTCTCAGATCTTTACAATATTTCATTCATCCGACTTACTTCCACATTCTTTGCAGAACTCGCATAATTTGCAGAGCTGTTTTTTCGTGTTCTTTCTCCCACAGCAAATAATTTGGAGGATTTGTTTTGTATTTTTAGAATGTGCAGCTTTGGCACCACGTTTTCTTCTTTACTTTGCCATGTGATGAGTGTTGTTGTTGTTGTTGTTGTTGTAACTCCATACACCGAACTCTAAGATCACATTTATCCCAGCAGCCACCTCCAAAAACTTTCAAATTCGTTGCAGGTCATTTTAGCTTCTCTGAAAATTCCAGCTTAGGATTATAATGCGTCAGGGTCACAATAATGTCTTTACTACAATCGGTTTTCAATATCTGTTTTTGAACAGATTGTCTTCACTGGTCGTGAACTGATTCCCAGAAAATATTCTTTTCCGTATTCTAGAGTGGCGACAAGTGTCCTGCTCGTGAAGTCCATACAAATGTAGACCAAGAAGTTCCGTTCGGACCTACAAAGTAGAGCAGATGGAAAAATCTGTGAAAAGAGGAAGCCTAGTGGTGTGAACCTTTCGGTTCTCTAATACTTGATTTACGGATTTATCGAGTAAGAAAATACGAAATACGAAATAAAGGGGCGGGTGGGGAGATAAATTGGCTCATTTCGTGAATCTAAGGCTAAACATGCCGGCCGATGTCCAATAGCTGGTATATGCAGATTCTGTTAGACTGGTGAACAATTCTGAAATGATTACATTCTTGTTATCTGTTCGAATGTAAACTCCTACAGAATCAAAGCATTATTAACTTGGTGTAGAATAGAAATTATAATGGAACCAAACAACAACAAATACAGGGGAGTTTCGGGATTTTTTCCGTTCCAAACGGAGTCCAGAATAAGGCTCATCCAAAACCCTTGAAAATCGTGGCCCTGGAAGGTTGAAAGAAAGAAAAAAGTTTATACAACTTGAGAAGTGTTAAGAATTGTCATGACTGATTGTGGCAAGAGGAGATTTGTCGATCATGGGGTCTGTTGCGGATGATGATTGTCGATTTTCGGTCAACTTTCGATTCAAATTTTTAGTGAGCGAATCGAAGTTATCATAAAGCAAAGTCCCTTTTTGGACTGGAATCATCTTTTAGACATTTGTATTCGTAGGTCGATCGATATCCACAATAAGCTCCACATATACCGGATACAAGGCACTATTTCTCCTACTTCAGCTGTGGGCCTGTGGGTCTGTGAACCTGTGGGCTTGTGCGCCTTTGCCTTTGTCTTTGCGCCTATTCTGATATGTTGTCTTTTCTTCTTCTGTACTTAATTTTTCATGATGAATGATCCCATCAACGGTGCTACCAATCATGCCTGTAATAAAGATTGCATGAAGTCCTATATTTGGTTGTAATATCACAGAGTGAAACAGATTCAAGCATTGAGACTTCCTCGCTGCCTTATCAAACTTTTCAACACAACACAAAACGAAATACTGAAGTTTTCTTCAACGATTCAAGAGGCGAGCTGGTACAAAAGTTTTCCTCTTAGGCTTGGGTCTGTCAATGTTTTCTCAATCGCCGACAGCAATAGCCTTCATCCCGATTAATTTTAGTTTTTTGTTTCAAGAAAGATTTGCAACTTTGCCTTTGTGTGTTGTTTTGTTCTGCATCACATTTTCCAAGAGTGTTCGGTGGGATGTGAATGTGAGTCGTAACAGATTTTCGTTATGAGGTGAATGCCTTTCTCTTACAGAACACAGTGATTCTGAAGGTGTCATCATTTTTACTCTTTCCTAGTGTACGTAATTTACAGTTGAAGGCTTCTACAAAGAATAGGCTCCCGTCCAGTACCAGAGTTTCTCTCTTATCTGGGAATTATTAGCTTCATTTGTTTTTGGTTCCCTGTTATCTTGAAGCCAACCTGAAAGTTGGTTCCATGACTCTAACTTGTTCAGGAGTTTCCTAAACTCCCAGACCAGATCTATGTTCGACAGGAATACCGTTATTTGGTTGGCCACAGATACTGCCACCTTGGAGATCAAACTGTGAGCATTAATTTCATAAAATTGGCTTGCCATTTGGTAGACGATACATCTGCTAGATTCGTTCGGTGCCAACTCTGAACCTGAAGGAGCTCGAGAACTGAATCATTTTCACATGTAGTCCGTGTGATTGGATAAGTGTTCTCTTGAGCTTCTGTGATTGTTCGTGCATCTCTCTTTTGTATCCTCCACTGTAAAACCACTCCATCTAAGCCTGAGTGCATTTCCTTCAGCTGTGAGCTTGGTAATTATATGGAAAAGATTGAGACCGGATCGATTAGCGCCTTCAGGGTTTCCTGTTGGATTGGCGTATAGCTCTAGTGATTCCTAATAGGCCAGGCTGTGGAGGGTTCTATAGTTTGCTTAGGGCTACTTTTTGTTGTTGTTGTTGTTTGTGCAATGAGTAACCGCTTGACTTATTATCGCCAGCAAATGTCAGTAAATTTTCTTTGGAGAGATTTTCAAGTTTTTATTTTGAAAAGTTTTTTTTTACCAGAATCGAAAAATTCTCGTGGATATGAGTACTGTGTTTGCGAAATGCTTGTGGCTTGTGGAGCTTCCGGTAACGTTCACTGATGATGAAGTGCATAATAGTTGTCTTTTGGGGCGAAAGGGGGAATTCAAACAGGCATTTAGACGCGTACAGCGATGAGCCACGGCGTATTTAAGAAAAATCCCATAATAATGATCAAAAGGCCGACAAACTAGTAAAAATTGGAAGTTCAAAGTCTTGTGTGGATTCTGAATCACCATGGTGCAGTGGATCTATAGATAACCGGACAGGAATAAAGCATTTTGGAGGTATAAGTCTGGCCAGATGTACATTCGAAAGAATTCTGTTTAACACATCTACCCACTACTGGTTAACACCGAGCAATATTTAAATTCCAGAACCCTTACCTCTATTGGAGGAAGTTCTAGTAAAACGAAATACTGAGCTGTTGATAGTAAATTGCAGATATGGTGTAGTATTGTGTCTTTGAGGCCGTTGTCTTATTGAGAAGTGTGTTGAACTCTTGCGCAAAAATTCTCATCGAATTTGAACTGTTTTAGAATTCGAGCATCGTAGAATTCTTAAGTGTTATCGTTAAATTCGTAATCATCACCCCCAAAAAACCTATATATATTTATTTTGCCACTTGCAACCCTCTGCGATAGTTGCCATATTTGGTTAATTTTACTAAAGTATATGTGGGCCGAATTTTATCCATCTGCCTCGAAGCGTCCTCGTTTTAGAAGAAAAATATCGATTTTTTGTTTGATCTACCTGTAGTTTTCATATGGCAACACTATGAAGGAGTTGTCCAAATTGGCCCATGTACGAACTTGATTCATTTTTGATAAAGTAGCTGTGTACCAAATTTTAACTCTCTTGCCTAACATAACATTTTTATAGTCTGGCATCCGTGAATACATACAAATGCCATGAAGAGAAAGATAATGAATTAAACACTACAAATGTTTGTTAGAAACTAATCTTTTAAATTCTCAACAAAGATTCTCATCTTTTAGGACTACAAGTTTTCCATTTTTACAGATTTTATAGTTTTTGTAAATATTCGCTGGACTATCGACACCACAATCCATGCTGAATAGTTTCCTTTTGACTTGGAGGCGTTGATTCGCGCAGGCTTGTCATAGATGTCCCTACTTAAAAATTGTCGAGAGATAGAGCTTCTGGCTTCTTATTTAACAGTGGGATCTATCGAATCTTCAAGTATGAAAAGATCCTTTGAAAAGGGGAGCAAACGAGTTCTACCGGTGCATGAGGATGTGTCGCACTCTGGAACAGACATTATAGAATACTTATTGTAAAGTTGTATGGGTTTTAGACAACATTTTTTCCGCAACACTGGACAAGAATACTTTAAAGGGGGGTTTTTCTCGGAATGGACTATTTTGAAGTCGGTGTGCAGCACGGCTTCTACAATTTTTACCCGATCGATTTGAAATTTTGAGAGAATCTTTGTAAATTAATTATCAATACAGGGTGGTTCAAATATGCTTAGGACTCTTATTACACTTCACCAGCCATTTTATGTTTTTTTTTCTAATGTTTCGGTAGCTATTTTATACCCTTCCAAGGGATTTTTTTTCTATCGTGTGCATATCTACTCCAGAACACTTCTATGACGTTATCCTTGTACAGTTGGATGAGTTACTTATGGTTTTTTCAGGTTCTTATGATGTTCTGTTTTTCCATTATTCATCTATGGTTAGTACGAATTATTCATTGTGAAGATCATTGTGACTGTATAGTGGATCAGTAAGGGTGTTATCCATTGCTCCTTCTTGCGACTTGGCGGAACGATTACAGCAAAACTCTAATTGCTGAAAAATTGAGGCAATGCATGACAAACTGTGTCAGTTGCAGCGTAGCCTCGTTAACAGATGTGAACCGATCCTCTTGTATGGCAAAGCCAGATGGTATGTCGTACAACAACTCTCTCAGTTATAATATCAAGTTCTGTCCCATTCACTATACTCTCTAGACCTTTTGATAACAGATTACCACCTGTCCTTTCCAGGTCGGATTTAAGTCTTCCAAATAGATAGAAATTACTTGCGACATTTGGATTGTGAAGTAGATGTGGCAGGAGGTGCCACTTTAATTTCTTGACGGTTTCTATTGTTGTTTTAGTAGTGTGGGTAGGGTCTAGCAATCCGATTTCCTGCTGTTTTCTTTTTGATCGGATCTTTTCCTGGATTTTTGTTGACAGGAGTTCAGAGTAATAATCGGTAGGTATTAATTGCTCTGCCGTTCGGAAGAAATTTAACATGATTAACTTCTTTTCAGTTCGAAAAACTGTTGGCATCAATTTTCCATTTTTCTGGGGAAACCCAGATTTTTGGGTCTCGGTGAAGTGATATGATGCCATTCTTTGGATGACTAGTGCGACTCGCGATGATTATGGACTTTCGTCTCCTTTTTCAAATCTTCCTAAGAGATTACAGGCTTTTTGTCAATCAATGTGTTGGTGGATCCCACCGGGCTGTATTTCAGCTTGTTTTGTTTTTATGATGGTTTCCACATTGGTACTTAACATTGATGTAAGTTCTTTTTAGTGACGCGGGCAGGCACGATCAGGGTTTTTTTTGGAGCTTTGGAAGTTCGTGGCCGACGATCATGCGGTTTGATTTCAACTCACCCCGTCTTTTCTCTCCCACCACCCAACCCTCCGCGCAAACCCCCTTGCAGCAACACATTACGCAACCCTTTTCGTTGGGCAGATCCTAAGTTAAACTAATAGTAGGCTGGATAATTGAATATTTACTTTTGGTGAAACGCATATAGGTATCCAATTCGTTGGTTGTGGATGGAAGGTTTGGCTGAGTGGGCTTTAGGTTCAATGGGTTTCCAGGTTTTTAGTAAATCGTCGTGAATGTATTTCATGTGGTCTGTTTCCTCGGTGTATTTTATGTGATTGATATTTCTGCACTGTGATGATTTTTTTCTGTTTTAATTTTAGGGACTTTATACGCTTTGTGTTCTTTGTGGCGGCATTGCAATCTCATTCTAGACGAATTGTTTTTAGGAAACCGTAAAATGTGTTTTGTTGGTAGCATACATTACAAAGACTGACATTCATGACTGACTGAGTAGTTTTCATTATTCTTTTCTATCCAGAACAATAGATCTTCCTAACTGTGTTGTGCTGTTCTATGCATTTTTATTTTTTTTTGTTTTTATTTTCGAAATCCAAATGTTGGATTGCTTGTTTTTCATAACCCATAAAAGACGATAAGCGAATTAAAGCCGAGCAAAACAATAAAATTTAACTCGAGCTTTTTTATATTGTATATTGTAGTCTGATTAAGTGAATCCGAAGTTGTGTTACATTATGACAATTTTCTACATTTAGTTAATAGTTTACCAGCCAATTAGGATGATGGCAATGTGAAATCGATAGGTGGTAAGAGATCGTAGTAGGACATTAAGGAGAGCAGTAATGAAGTAGTGTTAAACACGCAGAGAGGATTACTAACTACTTAAATAAAATGAAATAAAATAAAATAAAGTAAAATAAGAGAGGGGCTATTTTGCCATATTGTGTTCAAATTCAAATCGGAACGTTTAAAAACGTTTTAAAATTATTATTCATTTGAGAAAGTTATTGCATTGTATATATATAGAAGAGATTTATTGACATCCTTGACTTTAGACTTAAAGGGAAACAGGATAAGGTGTAAATTGTATAGCGTCAGGCATAACAGCCTTACATGGAACTTCGGCGAGTAAACAATTGTTATTCGTTACGAAGCCAGTATTAGTCTCATATTTAGTAGTATTTCTTACTTACATTTACATACTTACTTACTATTTATTACCGGTACCAATATTTACTTTAATTTTCCAGCCGTTTTTTCCCCGAACCATACTATCCTACCCATGTAAATAGAACTAGAAGAATAACCATTTTTACATCGCGTGTATTTCTTATTGAGTTCATCATTCCCTTGTTCCCCTTCGTTTCCGTAAACTAAGCCAATATATTTCGATGAAAGTAAACTGCCATTGGATTCTTACGTAAGGAGTTGATCTCCAGGTGTTTAGATTCTTTATAAAGAAAAAGAAAAATGAAGAATAAAAATTGTGTATAATTTAGAATTGTTAACACGAGTTAATAAAATTGAAACAGGCAAACTTTTTTTACGAATTGGCGAATTAAGTATATTTATTAAATAATTGAGAATTATTACTTAAAATTAGTGAATAAAACAAAACAAAACAAACCAAAAAAAAACTAAGGAAAACACACTGTGTAACAAAGGGACGCTTTAGCGTTACGCTGCCGGTCTTGGGGTGTTGTGTAAAATAAGTAGGGAAAATTTCTTGGAAATTCCTTTGTACTTTATGTAAACAAATTTAGGAAAGTATTGAATAATAAGATTTAGTTTAAAAAGAAAAATAACCAGCAAATTGCATAAATGACTTGTAATTTGATTTCGTTTACTACTTCTGTGCTACATATACGCTGATTTAAGAAATCAATATTATGAGTAGATAATTTGTTCGAGGAGCTTTGACATTGTAAAAACAAAAAAACTGAAAAGGTATTGGAAGGAAATATTAAAATAAAATGATTCGGAAAACAGGAAATATTGTGTATTTTCTAAATATGATTTCCTTATTGGTTATAATCGTCATCATCACTGTCCCGTGAACACATTGCCTCCAATATATCATCCCGAGATCCTTGCAAAATTGTCAAACCATCGCATGGGTGGTTTAGGGAGCCTTTTGATGCCACCAGGATTCCCCTGTTAGTGAGACTTAGGAGCTCTGATACAACCCAACCGGAAAGTGTTACCTAAAAAAATGCTGTGCGCTAGATTTTAAACGCATCACTTAATGAGTTTCCGTTCTAGTCTAGAAGGCTCACTTCGAGGGCCATTTATGATTCACCTATCTCCGCATTAAGTGTTCATAAAATTCATCAGAAATGTATTGAGGTTAGGCTTCCACATCAGCATGTAAAGTACGTAACTTAGTAGAATCCAACCAATAAGAAGAAAAAAAAATTTAATAATAATAGATTTTCCCTTCTAGCCCAGAAGGCGCACTTCACAGCGGAGGGCCAAGAAACTTTTACCAATCTCTGCACTAGCGTACGAATATTTCAATAGATATACGTTGATATTAGGCTCTAGAAACGGTATGTAAAACAAACAACCACCAGTCGTACAAAAACAATAAAAATACGCCCAGGAAACATCTATACTGTCAGCATCAAGAGTGCTACAAAGCCACATGAAGGCGCTTCTTAAGCACATTCTTAGATACATCTAAGTCAAAGTGCTTCGCAATGCGGTTCATCGCCATGCACATGCGGTTAATGGGTTTATGCTCACCGTAGTTAGTCCTAGAGGAGTTAAAATGCAAAAGAGGGACACTCCTCAGGTTGTGGGTATTAGCCCTGAAAGATACCTTGTCCCGAAGCTCTGAAGAGTCGATGATAGCGTTCAGCAGCTGGTGAAAAAAAGTATATCGGCAACTCTGCCAGAGAAAGCAAGCCGATAAGATTTAACCGCTCCTGATAAGGCGGGAGAATCATAGGATCGTCCCAACGCAAACCTCTGAGCGCAAATCTAATAAACTTCCTTTGAAGTTTGAATCGACTCGATACAGTCGATGGACATGGTGTAGAATGGGTTCCATATCTGAGATCCATACTCAAGCAGTGATCTGACGAACGAATCATATAACGTAAATGAAACCTGACGATCAGAGAACTCCCTGGATCAGCGCTTAATGAAACGAATCATGGAATTACCCCTACAAACCAAGTGGTTAATATGGGAAATGAAATCAAGCTTTGAGTTAAGCCTCACGCCAAAGTCGGTAACAGACTCCACGTCAAGGATGCCGGCCGCGGCAAAGGTGTAGTCATAACCGATAACATCACGCCTCCTAGAGAACGACATAACCTCGCATTTATTCATGTTAAAACCGTGTCAAACCGTGCAGACTAGATGAGAGAATATGCTTACAGTGCGGAGACACCTGAGAAAGAACTATCGATTCCAATAGTTTGGGTATGCAGGACAACTTCGCAATTGGTCTGCAGTTGGAAATCTCGTTCTTGTTACCTTTCTTGTGAACAGGAATAATGAAAGAATTCTTTCATAGTTTAGGAAAGCACCCACTGCGAAGAGACTTTTGAAAACAAAAATGCATGGGAACACGACCTGATCACTGCACGAGGCACACCATCAGGACTCGAAGTGAAATCGAAGGTTGGTTCAAAGTCGGAAGACACAAATGCATTTTCAAAAAACGCGGCAAACATATTGCAGATCTCATATGCGTCATTGCTAGATTGCCGCTCGAAGGACATGGATGAGGGGTAATTGTCAACTTTCCTTTTAGTGTTTACAAATTTATAAAAGGTACGTGGATCACTGTACAGGTTATCGCGAATGTTAGTAATAAAGAGTGGAGGAAATTGTCTTGAATTCGTTAAAGCATGTAACAAACCTCTGGTGGTCCGACGGGTCCCTAGTCCTGAGATAGACCCTGTATAGTTTGTTTTTCCTGTTCTTCAGGGTCTTCAAGTCTCCATTAATCCACGGAGGCAAGGCAGAAGGAAGTCTCTGACGCTCAAAGGAAACAACAGAGGCAACCACATCCAAGATTTTAACGTAAAACATGTTAACGTCCACATCAATAGATGCAAATCAATTCGACAAGTCAGCAAGGTCTGCCTTCTTAAAGTTAAAGGAGAAATTCACCCGTGTTTCGGCTAGTGTTCTCGG
>QYTT01094744.1:136792-149835 GCA_006980735.1 Dasypogon diadema
TTGAGTTAAGCCTCACGCCAAAGTCGGTAACAGACTCCACGTCAAGGATGCCGGCCGCGGCAAAGGTGTAGTCATAACCGATAACATCACGCCTCCTAGAGAACGACATAACCTCGCATTTATTCATGTTAAGTTCTAAGTTATTGTGGTCACATCAAGAATGGAAAACGTTCAAGTCCGCCTAAAGAAAAGCACAGTCATCAATGTCTTTGATGAACATGAAAATCTTCGTATCATCAGCATAAATTAACACGTTAGAATGCCTCAAAAGATGCACGATATCGTCAATGGAAATCACAAAAATGAGAGGCCCGAAATGATTGCCCTGGGGTACCCCAGACGTGGCCTCTATGATTCCAGGTCGAGCACCACGAAAGAGCACCTGATATGGCCTATCGGACAAATACGACTGAACCGATTCCAAGAATAGAGTCGGAAAGTCTAGTTTTCGTAATTTAAGCAAAATGACCGAGTGCAATAATCTGTCAAAAGCCTTACTGAAGTCTGTAAAGATACAATTCGTTTGCAGGTTATTTCCAAAACCAGATATTGTCTTTGAGGTAAATTCCAATAGGTTTGTTGTAACAGACCAGCCCGATACAAAACCGTGCAGACTAGATGAGAGAATATGCTTACAGTGCGGAGACACCTGAGAAAGAACTATCGATTCCAATAGTTTGAGAATGCAGGACAACTTCACAATTGGTCGGCAGTTGGAAATCTCGCTCTTGTTACCTTTCTTGTGAACAGGAATAATGAAAGAATTCTTTCATAGTTTAGGAAAACACCCACTCCGAAGAGACTTCTGAAAACAAAAATGCATGGGAACACGACCTGATCACTGCAGGAGGCACACCATCAGGGCTCGAAGTGAAATCGAAGGTTGGTTCAAAGTCGGAAGACACAAATGCATTTTCAAAAAACGCGGCAAACATATTGCAGGTCTCATATGCGTCATTGCTAGATTGCTTCTCGAAGGACATGGATGAGGGGTAATTGTCAACTTTCCTTTTAGTGTTTACAAATTTATAAAAGGTACGTGGATCACTGTACAGGTTATTGCGAATCTTAGTAATATACTCCTCATAAAGAGCGGGGGAAATTGTCTTGCATTCGTTAAAGCATGTAACAAATCTCTAGTGGTCCGACGGGTCCCTAGTCCTGAGATAGACCCTGCATAGTTTGTTTTTCCTGTTCTTCAGGGTCTTTAAGTCTCCATTAATCCACGGAGGCAAGGCAGAAGGAAGTCTCTGACGCTCAAAGGAAACAACAGAGGCAACCACCTCCAAGATTTTAACGTAAAACATGTTAACGTCCACATCAATAGATGCAAATCAATTCGACAAGTCAGCAAGGTCTGCCTTCTTAAAATTAAAGAAGAAATTCACCCGTGTTTCGGCTAGTGTTCTCGGCCTCACTGTAGACTGTTATAAAAAGAGAAGGCAGTGATAAGGATCGACAATTGACAGAATAGTTGAACTGGATTAAACTATTATATTACTTAAGTCAGAGGAAAAAATGAGATCCAGCTGCCAAGGTGACTTTTAGGGTGATTTTTAGGGTTAACAATTACAATTTGAAAGGTGTTCCCTTATTGCGTGTTAAATCCTCTAGAAATAGTTACGGTAAGCATGAGCCTATTAACCGCATGTGTATGGCGGTTAACCCCATTGGGGAGCACTTTGATTTGGGTGTGTCTAAGAATGTACTGCAGAAAAGACTTAACCTGGCTCTGTGATTTTTGTTTGAATTTAACATTAGTGACTAACTTCCTGTCCTTTTTTGGTTTGGCTTATTAATAATTAATATTTTGCATGCTTGTAGGGGAGCCTAACCATAACACATTTCCACCGAAATGTGTGAACGCTGCTGCGGAGATAGGTAAATGGCTCTCGGCTCGGAAAAGAGAATTTTTATCTAACTAGGAGACCGCTGTGCAATTACACAAATTGAAGGTATATGAGTGACATAACGTTTTTATATATTCTCTCAGTTTGCACCTTAAGTTTCAAAGCGCGTTTTTTCAAAGATGTCCCCTGTAGGCCTAATCCTCCCATGCAAGGAAGCAATAAAAAGACACTTGCAAAGTATTTTACCATGCAGAATAATGAAATGAAAGTTCCAATAAATCCATTTCAGTGAAGGTGTACACATGTACGCAGACCGTACGGTGAGCAGTACATGTAACCTTCACAGAGTCCATACGCTTCCATTACAAATCCATAGGGCATGTCAGCTTACGTAACGTGTACAAGTAATAGTTCTGTGACAAAGCCAGTTATACCCTCTGAACAATAGATGGCATTACACTGGTGGTTTAGGTATTTGCTAATTTCAGGTCCGAATCTATGCCCTGGGTATTTGAATTCACCCTTTAATAATATTTATATTAAACAGTCATTTATTTTAAATCTCTTTATTGAATTGTCGATATAAAACCTTCTTACAAAAGGAAGTAGATTTACAAGTTGTGCTAAATATTTCATATTTATATTTCTTTTCGCTTCTCTACTAAAGCCTTCTTCAGACTTCAGGAATTCTTCCGCTCGTGTAGCCACCAAACGCCTAAATTGTCTTCTGGACAAATTATCCACTTCACTGTCAAATAATACAAATACTATCAATCAAATAAAGTATGTATTTTAAAATATACAAACTCCTGGGACAAACTTCAACAAGCACTCACTTTCAAGCTAGACACTGAGAAGTAAACAAACGTGTGCCATATTGCAATATGACACCATCTTAGCACGGATCACAATCATCACATAAAATTTAATTAATACAACTATCAGTCGCTTGAGGGACGAACTTTCTCTTTCTGACGTATTTCATGATATATTTCCTTCTCAACATCAGCACAAGAGGTGTACTGTGTAACTTGTACACAATTTTCACTGGGATGTATTGCATGCTTATTGGTGGCAAACACCAAAGTTACACAGGAACGCAACCCCAAAGTAATGAACACAACCCCGAACTGATGCGGATCAGTGTTGTCATTATAAAATTTCAAGAAAAGCTCGATGAAACTCCATATTAAAAAAAGTGGCTGAAATACGGAACCGGGAGCTTTCTTTGTATATATAATTAATATATAGATAAGAAATTATAAGTTTTATATGGCAGTTTTCAGAAGGAGTTGCCCGATTTGGTTAATTTTCTGCCTAGATATTATAATTTTACTAAAGTGTATGCATGCCAAATTTTATCTATGTATAAACTACTTCGAAGGGCTTTGGTTTTAGAAAGAAAAATCGATTTTTATTTGACAATGCTGGAGGTTTCATATGGTATGATAAGTAAAGGAGTTTTTTAAATTAACCCATTTTTTTATCTTGATCTTTCAATTTTAATAAGGTATATCTGTGTACCAAAATTCAAATCTCGAGCAAAGCGTTCTCGATATAACGCTTAGACAAACAGACAGACGAACATATGTTTACACACAGTATTTGCGTGTAAAATATTAGTATCTGGGAATTTAATTAATGTAATTTGAAGTGATCGGTGTCTGCACCAAAATACCACCAAATTCTATAAAATGGAGCTCAAGGCGAAATAGGGTGGGGTGGTTGAAATATAATGAAAATGCACCCCGGAACTAAAATTATTTCGCAAATTTTTTTTATTTGTTAACTGGACTGACATGAACACTTATCTAATTAAATTGAAATACATGTTGACCGAAATGGAAATTGGTCACGGGATGAATTACCCAACGTTAGTGTGCCTTATTTGCGAGGTCAGTTTTCCTCTGTAAGTGAGGGAGGTTAGGACTGAGTGTTATCCTCTTCCTTGAAGTTTGCAGAGGGAGCTACATTTTCCTACCAGTATAATCTAAATTCTGTATCAATTCCAAATACGTTTTACCAGTATATTTTTGGTAACTTTTCTCTATTGTTGATAGAGAATTAGGAGTAGAAGGTTTCCTTGACAAATGTTTGTGACAAAAGTTTTGAAATTTTACGAAATGAGAAGGAAAATGCAATTTTACGCTTCATCTGATAAAGGAGTCTTTAAAATGATTAATTTTGAAAGAGGCTTACACAAACTGCTTAGACGAGGTTGGTACCTCTTCCTCTATAAGATCAGATCTATTAAACTTAATCGCTTTACTTAAGTCGGGACCTACAGGCTCTAACTTAAAAGTACGCCAATATTTTTCCGATTTGTACGATAAAATAATTTTCCTGTTTTAAACAAGAGATTATCAGTCAGTCCCCTTGCTCTACCCGACTTCAACATAACCATCAAGTGGCATAGCTCACACTTAATTAGAATTTTGTTCATCAACTTGCAAAACCAATTACCGATCGATTATTGCAGGGAAAATTGGAAATCTCAATTAAGTGGCTGCCCCCAGCCACAGAAGTACCACATCAAGCTCGCACCGATTTTCCTATATTTACAGAACAGTGCGAAACGTTGTGTATCTTTACTACTGAGATTATGGTTGACTTCCTGACGTCACTAATTCTGGGAATGGGTATTAATTAACGAAATCGACTTAGAAAGTTGCACCAGTGCAGTCAATCAGTTTAAGTAATCAGAGGTTTCAGAGCTGTATGAAACTGTCCTCGACAGGAAGTACACGATTTAAGGTATTATGGCTGTGGTTTATTAAGTGCGAACTTCTCGTAAAATGCATCTCTGCTGCTTTTACACTCTTAAAGGTCGTTAAGAATAATTATGTCTTCGAATTTTCACACACTACAATGCTTTAAAATCACTTCGAAATTTAAATCAAACAAAATCCACTTATTCTGGGAGTGGTTCACTCTAAGCAAATTTTCACTCCGGAAAGTACTTTTTTACGATGCAATTACAGCTCAGGTGGATGTCCTTTAATTTAGAAGCACAGCCATGACCGGAAAAGCATCAAGAGGAAGTAAAGGTAGGGCTGTAACTTTTACTACCCTCCACGAGAATCCGTGGTCATAACTCCAGTGAATACTAGAAGATGGTAAGGTTCTCCATGGTAAGGTGCATTTCTTCTTAAGAAGGAATCACTTACGATCATTTCTTCTCTGTCGGATGTAGAGGAAGCAGGGTGCAAATAGCATTCCAAGTAGTTATTCTAAGATTCAGTTGTTTATAAATCACAGCAAGGAGCACGGTGGTTTGGATAATTAGGAATTCTAAAGAAAATTTATTGTATTTCAACTTAGTTACTACATAAACACAATATATTGCACCGAACACGACAAGATCACATGTTACTCTCCCTCGAACTCAGATGCAATATGGAATGGGGAGTAGCTTACAGGAAATGATCGCAAATGGGATCGTGTTGCCACCCAAAAGTCCATGGATAAATCCCATCGCTTTAGTGAAGGTCGTCTTATTGAGGTTAGGCGTTTACTATTGGGTGTATAACTTGAAAATGAGGGATTTTTTGCAAAAATAAATGAATTGATACATTATTGAAAGTATTGTTCATCGGTAGCTATGACCTTTCCCCACTTTTTAGGAAATTTATGGATTCCCTGCCAAAAAAAAACTGCTCATCTTTTGAAGCTAGGAACGAATCAAACCATTTTTGATATCTTCAACTGAAGAGAAGCGTATCCCTGTAAGGGCATTTTGCATCGACCGAAATAAGTGGTAATCCGAAGGGGCAAGATCTGGTGAATATGGCGGGTGAGGTAAAACTTCTCATCCACTATTTTCCAATTAGTTTATAACCGGTGTAGCAATACGAGACCTAGCGTTGTCATGATGGAAAATTACGGCCTCATGTCTGGTCACATATTCTGGCCTTTTTTTGTTCAATGGCCTCTTCAAACGAATCAATTTTTGTCTGTAAAGCTCTTCCGTAATAGTTTCACCAGGTTTTAACAGCTCATGACACCTTTTGGATCCCACCAAAAACAGAGCATTACGTTGGCGGCATGGATATTCGGTTTTGATGTTGATCTTCCTGGTTGGCCGGGCTTCATATACGATTTCCTGCGCTTCGGATTTTCGTAATGAATCCATTTTTCGTCGCCAGTAACAATTCGATGCAAAAACGGCGCTCAAGCAGCATTTCAGATATGCACAATCGCCTTTCGATATCTCTCGGCTTCAATTCATGTACCTAATTTCCTTGCTTTTGGATGAATCCCAATGATTTTAAACGCTTGGAAATTGCTGCTTGTGTTACGCCTAGTGATTCTGCGTGCTCTTCTTGCGTTTGACATGAGTTTTCATTGAGTAGAGTCTTAAAATCTTCATCTTCGAACTTTTTCGCTTGGTCAGGGCGTTTCTTGTCTTCCGTATCAAAATCGCCACTTTTAAAGCGTCGAAACCAAAATTCACAAGTTATAATCGATGGAGTATATTCATCGTAAATTTCTGATAGCAATCGATGACTTTCAGCAGCACTTTTTTTCTAATTAAAGAACAAAAACAAAGTTTCCCGCAAATGCTGTTTATTTGGAACCTATGCTAACTCGAAAAAATTACCTTGTTTATACTTTGGAATCTATAACGACAAAAGTTCAAAAGGTAAAGTAGTAATATAAAAAAATAGTAATTAAATTATCATCTACTCTCTACGATGAATATTTGATGGATGTTCGAAATAAACTTTACGTCGATCCACGTTCTTTCTACGAGTTCGTTAACATTAAGAAGAAAGTTGACGGTTATCCTAACTCTATGGTTTTCGAAGGGTGCTCTAGTAATGACACGAGTGTGATTTGTAACATGTTTGCCTCTTTCTTTGAGAATGCATTCCGATCCTCGAAATTTGAGCCAGATATTGATCATTTTTCGCACATTAACGGTCATCCATGTGCGGCTGGTGTATCTCCACTAATCTCTGAGGAAATCATTATGGAGCATATTACCAAGCTTGACTTTGACTTTATTTGCGGCCCAGACGGCGTGCCCCCAGCAGTGATAAAATCATGCTCTGAAGCCTTTTTGGTTCCCTTGAGCATCCTCTTTCGTAAGTCTCTTTGTAGTGGATGTTTTCCAAAATTGTGGAAGAACTCTTACATTATACCTGTTCATAAGAAGGGTAATAGGAATGATGTTTCTAATTATAGGCAGATTGCCAAATTGTCGTGCATACCTAAATTGTTGGAATCAATAATTTATTCCCAGATTTCTGCACATTGCAAGAGTATTCTTTCTTCCAACCAGCATGGCTTGGTATCTGGCCGATCTACTACCACGAACCTATTAGAATTTACTTCTAACACAATCACTGGTTTTTGTAACAACTTGCAGACCGACTGTATATACACGGATTTCAGCAAAGCTTTTGACAAACTTTCTCATTCGGTTATAATGCTGAAATTGCGGAAGCTTGGATTTCCAGCTATATTTCTAAGTGGATACATTCCTATTTGTCCGAGAGGTCCTACCAGGTACTACTCCGTGGGTCCCGCTCAAGGATCATTGAAGCCACATCTGGTGTGCCTCAGGGAAGTCATCTTGGCCCCCTTATTTTCGTTATCTCTATTGATGACATTGTTTGCCTATTGAGACACTCCAAAGTGCTGATCTATGCTGTTGATATGAAGATCTTTTCATATATAGCTGATGTGGGTGACTGCGTTTCCCTTCAGATGGACTTGAACGTTTTCCACAACTGGTGTAAACAAAATAATTTAGAACTTAACATAAATAAATGTGAGGTTATGTCGTTCTACAGAAACCGTGCTCCTTTTATGTATGACTACTCCTTTTCCGATAACATTATTCCTCGCGTACGGTCTGTTAAGAATTTGGGTGTTATTCTCGATTCCAAATTAGATTTTATTTCTCATATTAATCACATTGTTTTTAGAGGCAACATCGTGCTTGGATTTATTAAGCGGTGGTCCAGGGAATTCACTGATCTTCGTGTTGCACTAACTTTGTTTAATTCATTCGTGAGGTCGCTGCTGGAGTATGCGTCTCAGGTCTGGAACTCTTTCTATGCTGTCCACATTGATCGTATAGAGTCCGTCCAGCGCAACTTCGTTAGGTTTGCTCTCAGGGATCTTCCTTGGAATGACCCTCTCATTCTTCCTCCTTATCAGGAGCGCCTAGTACTGGTCAACCTGGATTCCTTGGAGAAACGACGTGGAATTGCCGATATTGTTTTTGTCCATCAACTATTAAACTCCTACATTGACTCTCCGGTACTCCGCGAGAAGGTTTCCTTTAGGCTTAACGATCACGGCCTTAGGGGCGGCCCTCTTTTAAATGTGAACCCTTCGAGGACTAACTATGGGAGACATGAGCCTATTAACCGCATGTGTATGGCTGTTAATCGTGTTGGGGAGCATTTTGATCTGAGTGTCTCTAAGCATGCTCTGAGGTCCTATCTTTTTTTTGGTCATTTAGGTCTTTTGGGTGGTGCTGCTTCACTGGTTTTTGTTCTTCTTTTGTCTTTATTCTAACATATACATGTCTTGCATGCTTGTCGGGGAGCCCAATCTTAACACATTTCTTTGAAATGTGTGAACGCGTACGCGGAGATGGGTAAATGTTTCTTGGCTCCTCGCTGAGAAGTGCGCCTTCTGGGTTAGAAGGGAAACTATATTATTATTATTATTATTATTATTTTTTCCGTCATGCTTGATGGGGGGCTGTACTAGTTTTAATTTTAATAAGTCACATGATGGGTACTATGCCGGCCTTCCATAAGGCAAAGTGATTGTATGTGTATCGGGCCTTGGTTTTAACAAGCCTGTGAATCCCTGCTCTAAATATACCACAAGAAGGATGTGAGCATCAATTTAGTCAAAATCGTAAAAGAACTGACGATGGTTGATATATAGGGAAGCTTGCTTCCGGAGAAAAGGTATAATGACGTTTGTTACATGAGTATTCATTACACAATGAAAAAATAATTTTATACAGTTGAAACACATAATAAAATGTCCTTAAAGGTTACAAGTTTACAACTGAGAAAAAAAATTCTAAAATCCTACATTTTTCGGGCACATTACACTTAAAACTGAATTGCTACACATAAATAGAATTGCTAATATTTTGTCTATGTAAAAATCATGAAAATCGGTGGAGTACACCTGTGAGCCACCTTTGTTAGGCAATATAAATATTTTTCTACCACTTCCACAATGAGGATGGATGAATGATCAATGAACATCCTTCCGATACTTAAATTCAAAATAAATTGCACTTTCTTCAACAAATTTTATTCTATTTAAGATGCTATTGCTCTACACAAGCCACCAATAGAATCCATTTCAAGGAAGATAAGTAAATAAACCGGGGCAATAAAAATCTGTAATATCACTGTATTAAGTTTACTTAGTCCCGATATTAAAATTTCCGTTTCCAAATTTAAAGCGAATCTCACAATTAAGAAATTTTCGACGTCGTTACTTTGTCATAGATCTGCGGGTGGCGGTGTCGTAAACTCTATTTACCGGTCACCCTCTGGGCTCTTTCCGTTGTGTTCATGACATCTCCGTTCCATAATGTAATTGTACATGCACAGATATACCTACATAATGTAAATTACATGAAGTAATGCAACCACCCGCTGGAAGATAATGGTATAAAACTGCCGCAAGCAAGGATTAAAGCGCCTTTTCTCCTTTTATTGCCATCCACTTCAGAAATGGCAAGTAAGGTAAGGGTGTACCTACATTATATGTTTGTTGGGCATGCTACGCTACCCAATGGAATCCTTTTAACTTAAAGTGGGTTTATAAGAAATCGAACCAAAAACGACGTGCTTGTACCCATTCATCACCTACTACTCCATCGTTGGCGCTCTATTTCTATATCGTAGATGGGATGAGCTCGTCTGAGATTACTGAGTGGAATATTAATGAAAACCTCCCCATATTTGTTATGTTTTATTAGCCCATCTGATGCCCCTTTCTAAGGAGTTATCTGATTATGTAAAACTAAATTTTCTACCACCTCCGCCATTTTCTGCCTTATGAATTAGGCAATTCAATCTTCTTAAAGTAGCTCTAAATTCTTTAAGACCGCTGTATCTATCAAATTTGCAAATTACTTAAGGTCAGGTGAGAAATTTATAAGGGAAGTAGAGATCCTGATTAATATTTTATGGAAGTGTGGGAATTAAAAAAAACTGCCTAACTCAGCAAGTTCCTGGCTGTAAATTGTGGAAACGTAGACTAGGGCGTCTAAATATTTCATAATTCTCGGATTTCGATGAATATGGCTATTGATTTGTGAAGAATTGTTTAGATGCGGTGATATATTATATACAATTTCGGCGATACTAGTGCTAATTCCTTGTAAACTAATCCCAGGTATTTGCAAACAATTAAAAGTCTGGTCTTCTTTAGGTGCTTTGCATCCGGCTCTGAATAGCTTATCCTTTCCGGGCAATTATCGGAAAAGAATACCATAGACCTTATATTGCAACACGTTGTATGTAAAAGTAAGCAATCTATGATAATATTATAATTTTAATTCAATTCTCTGCTGATAAGCCTAAACCAAAATACAAAATTCCAAACCACCTGCCATTTATTATCAAAGGTAAATTGAAGACCGTAGAAGAAGTGCTCGTGGCATAAATTGAAATGTACATGAATGCATATTGCAGGTCTCCTGATTCACAGGTAAAAAAAAAGTGGAATTCACGTGCAAGAATCACGTGTGCTAATATCAGCAAAGCATGCAGGAAGCACGTCGCCCCGACGTTGTCTTTGCATGTGCAGGAATAGGAAGCCTACACTTCTTTTTATGCAATAAAGTGAGAGAATTTCTTGGCATCTTTTGTGTATAACAGGTAAGTCCTACCCACAATGGAGCTTTTGTGCATTGCTCTGTTGCATCTTACATGAGACGCTAAACTGCCTGGTAAAAGAGGTAATGCACCTATTTCTGAATAATTGGGTGCACGTGAAAAGTGAAGAATATGAAAGATGAATATTGAATTGAATGGTGAGGAAATGTTCATTAAATATTGAAATAAATTTATCGTTTTATAATTTCTCTAAATTAGAACTTACACCGCCATCGATTATATACGATATTGAAAAAGCTGATTTTGTGGGTTTTGACTGTTTTTTTCGAAGCATTGATTGCAACAATATCTTCTCGAATTGTTTTGTTGAGGAGGCATTATGATAGTTTCCTTGCTGTGATTAATTCTGGTTTGCATCAGTATGCTCCTATCAGACGAAAATTAAATATTTCTGGTCATCCGAAATGGTTCAATAAATCACTATTGAATTTCTCACCCGATTCTGATGGTATATCAAAAGCTTTGCTTAAAATATATAAATCTTCTCTCTTCTTTCCTTTATTACTTCTTTTCAATTTGCCTTTAGAAGGCGGTTGTTTACCAGATTGCTGGAAATTATCAAGTATTAAACCTATTTATAAGTGTGGTCCTAAGAACCTTATTAATAATTATAGAGCCATTTCCTTAATGAATACAATCCCTAAGATATTGGGCAGTATTGTTCCTAACAAATTGCATTCTCTACGCAAAAATGTTATTTGTACTCAGCAATATGGTTCCGTAAAAGGAAAGTCAGTAGTAACGAATTTAACCGTTTTTGCCATTTATTGTATAAATGCTATTGAGGTTAGCCAGCAGGTGGCTCTAATTTACACTGATTTTTCTAAAGCATTTGATACTATAAATATACCAATATTCTTCTCAGTAAATTGAGTCTCATTGGAATACACTCCTCTTTTTTGAGATGAATTTCTTCATACTTAACTAATAGAAAATAGGTCGTGGTTACTAATGGAGTAAGTTTCAAGTGCAGGCCAAATCGGGTGTCCCTCAGGGTAGCCACTGTGGCCCCGTATTGTTTCTGCTCTTTATAAATGATATCGTTAACAGTTTATCTTTTTCCCATTGCTTGTTATACGCCGATGATCTGAAGCTTTTCGGTAAAATTAATTGCAAGGATAGTACTAATCAGTTACAAAACGACTTAAGGAGCTTAGTTGATTAGTGCAATGATAACGATTTCAAATTAAATATATCAAAATGCAAAATCATGTCATTTTACAAATTGGACAAAATGATGATATAATAAATGGAATCCCTTTATCTAGAGTCGAGGTAAGTAATGACTTAGGAGTTCTCCTTTACAAAAAATCTTCTTTCAATAAACATATAGACCTTATTGTATTTAAGGCCAACCAGACTTTAGGTTTCATCAGAAGAAATAGCAAGGAGTTCACTGACGTTTACACCATCAGATCTCTGTATTTACCTTTAGTAAGGCCTATTATTGAGCTTGCTTCAGTAGTTTGGAGTCCTTACTATGCTGATCAGATCAAAATCATTGAATCTGTTCAAAAATCTTTTACGCGTTTTTTTATTAAATTACTGGAGTTCCAATTAGCCGACATATGTATGAATCAAGACGATTATTGTTTGCAAAGGACTACACGCAATCGTTGCTTCGGTGAAGCCAATCGCAATATTTTCGACAATTTGGCAGTAGGTTAATACGAACGTATGAGGATGTAAAGGGCCATAATCTTCTAGATCAAGAGGAAGGTTTAGATAGTCTCCCTCACGAACATCCTCTGGTTGATCTTGAATGATTTGGCTTTCCATCCAGACATCTACCCTGTGTCCTTTGTCGGGCATGCTTTACGACTTTTTACTAGAAGTATTGCTCATAAATTATTGCTGGTCGTTAGGGTAAATAAAAGCGCAGAATGCCAAGCTCTGTCAAAAGCTCTCAAGATGTCATGGATCATCATCAATTTTGATTTTTGTAGCTTGAGTTCAATCAAGTGCTATTTTCCATTATTTCAGCCTGGTCACGAGTTCTTCTTGTGTTTTACTCGGATCTTAATCGAATAATGCCTCCAATTCTTTATCTTCGAATTTTTTCATCTAGCACGAACGTTTTTATCTTCCACATTAAAATCACCAGTTTTAAATCGCACAACCCACCCATGGCATGCTGGGTCATATTCAGGATAAGTTTCTTTGTTACCTATATAAATTTGTATTAGCATACGTTGTACAGAAGATCAGGGTCCTGGGAGCAAAAGTATTAATAATTGAGAAACAAGTTGCTAGCTATTCACCAAATGTGTAGACCATTAAGTGTTCCACGAATTTTTTTTTT
>QYTT01094745.1:7019-24458 GCA_006980735.1 Dasypogon diadema
ACGTTAAACTTAAAAAATGTGCTAAAATTTAATTTAAATTTGACTAATTTCCCGCCAAAATATGCAGTAATAATAAGTATCTCTTTTAAATTACAAATCTCTGAATGACTGCTTTTCATTTGATACACCTCAAGTATATATTATCTGTTGTTTTAAAGTAAAATGCAATTATTCAGTGGTACCTACAAGAGCATGGGTGCATTCTTGAGCGTGACTTGTAACGTGCCGTGTAATGCAGAAATTTGAGGGAATTACTCACTTTTGTTAAATGTATAACACTTATTTAAAAGAAAGAAGTGTCGTTAATATCGCTGAATGCTCAAGTGCTCTCTGCCTCCCCTTTTTCATCTCTCACAATCAGTTCACTCAAATTTTACAATATGTGTTATGTATTGCAAGAAATTAGGGAATTACGAACTTCAGAGCTGTGTTAATCTGGCAGTTTACAGAAATTTTTAGTTATTTGTGGAACTATTATTAATATTATGCCAAAAAGAATGAGAGATACAAAGGTACGTGTTTGGGCAAAATGAGAATAATTACATTTAGCACTGGAAATGAATTGTTAATATTATTAGAAGTTCTTTACTGTAGAAACCCATACGTCGCAAATTTAACAATAAGTTAGTTAATTAAAAAAAGGAAACAGGAAAAAAAGGAAACACAAAATAAAAACATGATATAGCATATCATCTGAAAAATTTTACTTTTAAACAGTTATTGTGGTATGAGGTTTTCACTGATAATGCAATTTATTAGCATATTGTATATTAAGAATTTTATATCGTTATGTCGTAGGCAAATTGAAAAATCCGACTTATTGCAATGGTCGCTGTCCTTTTTCAATGCGCCAGGCAAATTGGAAAACTATTCTACATTTTCTAATCAGTTTGATAATTTTTAAGCTTATTGCAATTAAACGAAAGAGCTTTAGGCTTAAAAGTAAATGTACAATCGTTTACTCAATTAGCCTAGTCGTGTTCAGGCTTATTGCAATAGAACTTCTTTGATATAGGCGTATTGAAAATAGTGGAAAAATAGTGGGTACAGAGGGTCCGGGTCCGTTGAAACATGAGTGCGTTCAGGTGGTTTCGGTGTGCACATCGGTGTACGCAATTTCATGCCGGGCGCGGAAGGCAAATGACAAAACAACGGTGCACCTGAAAGACACGTTGCATGAAAATGTGATATTTTATCACATATTGCGTAAAAATTAAAAATTCATATTTAAATGGGCTAACAATAACATAAAAAGTATCAACTTTGTATTTGTACCTAACGAATTATATATTTAAGAACAGGCAAGCAAAATACAAGTGCTTTTAAAATTGACCCCTCTGCCACTGACAAGAAAAATGCACCACATAATTCCGATTGATAAGGGTATAATTAAAGCTAAAAAATTCTCTTTTTCTTTAGATGAAGTTGTACATAAATTAAAAAAAAATCTAAAAAAGTGAAATAAATGTATAATATAGAAAAGGTCAAAAAGTGCTTTATTTCTAGAGGACTTAGTTAACATAAAATAATTTTTCTTGTGATCCCTTGTCCGTCCCAGGTTGAAATTTTTATGGTGAATATGTAATATTTGAAGTGAAAGAATATATAAAAATAGGGGAAAAAGGGAATACTATATTTTATATATTAAGGATAAAGGAAGCCATTAGGGTCCTTGAAGTCTTTTTATTCTCCTTCTTGCCCTATTTGCATTTTTTTCTAAATATTCAAAGCGTCAACTTTTAAATGAGCCCTCAACGACGATTTAACTATTAAAGGACGCGGAGATATGAATTTTTAAAGATGATAAGAATTGTTAAATTTCCGTCATTTTTAGGATTTTTAAAGTACTACAATTTCCAAAATAATTACCCATGTGTTTTTACTCTCATACAGTTGCATCCAATAAAATTCCATGCAATCGGATATGTTCGATTCCCAAATTATTTGAAAATTTGTCGATTTTCAGTGGAATGACCCTTTTTTCAAAATAGAGTCGAAACGCGCGATAGTACCAAACGTTTGCGAAACAGAGCTTTTCAAAATCGTGAACGAAATCATGAAATACGTTTGAGTTACTTGGTGCTTATTACTATTGCACATTTTGGCGGGGAATTAGTTAAATTTAAATTAACTTTGAGGATTTAACATATTTTTTAACTTTAACTTCCTATAAGATTTGATTCGATTAAGCTAGATCACTTTTTATGTTTTACAGCCCTGGTAAAAAAAATATTATGGACTTATGTTATTAGAAGTCTCTGTTGTTGTCTCTCTGTCCGTATTTATCCCAATTACAAGCTTATACTGAAAGTTAAGTTATATGCAGAACCATTTTGTGAAATCTCCGTTCAGCTAACATTCTCAGTTAAGTATAGCCAGTATCAATAATATTGAAAGCTATGCGAATTAGAAAATTAGTTTGTTTATGTTTTATATGTGTGAGTGATTAAGATGTAATTGCAATGCTAAGCTACTGCGAAGATTTTTAATATAATAATATAAAGTGTTATCGTTTTACTACTTAATTCTGGAATTTTGGTTTGAATGACTCTTTTTTCAAATATACATGACATTTGTGAAATTGTACAAATGTGTAAATATTGCTTTTTTTTAAATCTCAGCTACATTTCTATTCATGTCTTCTATAGATTGATGCCGATAATGTGATAAAAATCTCTTTTGCAATAAAAAAAAAACTGAAATTGGTGACCTTGCGTCAAAGAAAATTGCAAAGAAATGCCTTACATCACCCACAGCTTTATTAGATCAATATTACTTCATTGTTGTATTCAAATTTTTTTGTATCTTTTGTATACTATAATTTTCAAGAAAAAAACTAGTACGAAAATAACTATTACTAATTTTTATATATCTTACGCGAGTTACAGGTACGCACCTAGTAAAAGGTGCTCCAAGATGTATTTACTTTAAAATGTTGAATGTAAACAGATTCTATTAAGCTTCAATAGGTACCAATTAATATCTAATAGGCAAATTTTGATCGGATCGTTTGGAATAGAGTCAAAGTAAAATTCTACTGTATAGTAAGTTTTTCTCCTAATTTTCATGGAAAAATTTCTACCTAAATCCATAAATAAGCCCTCGATTATAAAATTCAATTTATGGGAATTTTTAAGAAACTTTATTCGAGAGAATTTCACCCGCTGGCGCTGTGATTATGAGGACAATACTGGAGAAATTTGAGGTGTTTTCCTTTTGCCTGATGTCGCCTTCTGTATGAATAAATTATTCCTCCTTTACGTAAAATGACTCCCCATCAACTTTTTTTCCAATTTATGCAAAATCCCTTCTGAAGCGTTTTAGATTTGAATTCCAAATGCATTATTCAGGGAAATTGACAGCTTTTGTCCTTTTTGCTTAATTAATTTAAGACTACAAACATTGATGGATGATGGATATAAATTTTTAGAGTGAGCAGCTCAAGAAATTCTTTCATAAATTTCGAAAGTTAATTAGCTTCAATCGACTTCAGACGATTTTCTAACTATTTTAATTAGCTTCTCTACTTTACCTCTGTGAAAAAATAAATCTGTGTTTATCTGCACAAGGTGGAAATTTTGTATCAAAATCGATGCTCAGATGAAATATTAAACTTGTTATATATTTTATTTATACTTATAAACATATTTTACAGCTTTCGTATCCCTAAATAAAAGGTTTTTTGATAAATTCTTTAGTTTTTTTTTAAATTAAGAAACTGAAGATTGTGCTGTTTAATTTTAGTGCTATTATTAAAATTTGTTAATTTTTGCAGCACACGGAGTGTCTAACTCGATTTCAGGTCTCAGGATAGTTTCTGTACGTAAAATTTTTCTTAGTAATTAATTTCCCTGTTTTCTCTTATTGTTCTCAATTTTTTTGAAGTGTTTTCTTACTCTTCCCCTTTTGAGTTTGGTATCTGATCCCATTTTTTGAGATTTGTTACTCCTAAATACATATAAATATCGTTAAGCATGTTGGAGTTATTTTATGCTTTTAAATTTAACTTTGTTTGTAGTATTTTAGTGTGAACATACATATGTGCGTGTTTAAAGCATATGGTTTCGAAAGCAAAAATTTCATAAGCTTTAAATATTATATTTTTTATGATTACAATTTTGGGATTTGCATTAAAATATGAAACGATTCTAGGCAACTTAGACTTATTTACCAAATTGTATGAGATTTAATAAATTTCCATTAGGTTTTATACAGAATTATATTCCCGTAATTAGGAGAAATTAACGTAATGACTTGTTTACATCGAGGGAGGTAAGGAAATTAACAGCAAATATTAGATTTTATTTACAAATATAACACTTGATTTGTCTGTCTTCTGTCTCCTGTCTAATAAGTAATTCTCGTAAATTGGAAATTAACTCCAAATAATCACAAAGCAGGTTGATTATCAGCACCACTCTGCATGTATTTAATTCACACAAATACAGAGGTTCATATTTATTCGATTGAGGGTAATATTTTCCCTATTTCTCCGTATATTCCTTAAAGGGTGGTGGGACTAATAATGATTAATACTTAATGATTGACCCAATAGTTGATATCACCCTTAAGTGTAAAACGACTCATTGATTAACTGTTTATAATATTACCCTGGTTAAAATTAATTATTATTTCTAATGAATTTAGTAGTCTTCTAAAGGAAGGTTTGAATGTATGAACTTAAGAAACATTACCCCCCTTTGCTTGCACAATTGGTTAAAACTGCTGCTCATAAAAGACGTATTTAATCTTTTCTAAACAAAAGAGGTCTAACCTAGTTTTTTTTATTTTATGCTAAGGTGAGGGTTGTGTTATATCATAGCATTTACAGGATGGATGATTCTAAGTGCATATGGCTTTTTCATCAGTTAATGTTTCTTTTCCTTTATCAAAAATTCATTTTTAAACTAAACGACATTAAAACAGTAGAGAAAATCGAATATTTCGAATATTTAGGCCCTTCATTTCAGTAGAACAAAATAGGAGTTAATAATCGATGATCCAATTGTGGATGACCGCCAACAATAATTACGTAGAATAACATAGGTTTAGTCGGATTTTGTTTAAATTTAAGATTCTCCATGCCCATTTGGATATTAAAACAAATGAGCTTAAATTTCATACCGCGTATTTTTTTCTCACTATATAGTGCAGTCGGCGTTTAATTGTTGTAGATGTGCAGTAGAGGTAAAGTTTTCCATAGGAATGTGATGTCATATGAAGCTACGTATCTTTAACACGATCTTTTGTCCAAAAGTGGCATTGTTCCTGTCAACCAGCTTTCTGGAATACTAAAGGTATTCTGTTACAGAACTGTAAGCAAAAGGAACGTAATATCATTAGAAATATCATATGTCTATTCAAGGAAATTTAATGCCACGTTAAACTCGTCTGGAGTCATCGTCAAGAAAAGGAGAGGAAAACTGTCGCGAGGAGTACTACTCATACTCGACAATACGCCCATATATACTAGTAGTGTTGCAAAAGCGCTGTTCAGGAATGCAACTTCAAGGAATCGGATCATTCTCTTTATGGACCGAACCCGACTTCTAACTAGTACATTTTATTTATTATTTGCCAAACTCAGAAAGTTCTGCGGTGAAGAAAGTTTAACTCTGATAAAAAAAAAAATCCATAAGGCGGCATTTTGCAGACATATCTTCGGATTACTGTTGTTATGGTAGTAAATCACATTAAAAATTGTGAAAAATGTGTTTGAATAAAGGGAGAATATATTTAAAAGGTGTAACCACTGTATTTTTGCTCTCTCACCCGTTCTTCTGCGACTACGAAATACTTGGACTGTAATTTCAACTTTCCATTATATCACATCAATAACATTTTTGTGACTTGGAAATCGACATTTAATTTTAATTTAATTTTATGTGCCTTTTTACCAGTTTTAGAGGGCATTAGGTGCGAAAAGGATTCCAGGAGATTTTAATTAGAACCCTCCGAGGTCACAATACTTGGACCACACTACGTACTTCTTGGAGCCGAGCAAGTGGCACATTCGATAAGTCTGAGAACATTTATAATTTGTGGGATTTAAAAATTACTGTACTGGTGATTATAGTATCTTTTGGTCTCTGATTCGTTTCATGTTTCTGCTTGGATATATACTTTTTTAGCGTCAAACCCAACCATTTTAATATCAGGTTGGCCACGTTTCAAATCAATGAATTCGTTTCTACTTTCAACTCAAAGAAGTCTATTTTGAATTTAAAGGGGTCCGAATTTTTATTTCTATTCTCTCTTATAAAAACAATTTTGCACTTCATGAAAGAGTTCATAGATAAATGTGATATGTTAAGTTATAAAAACAATTTGGAAGAATTGATGAGATTTATTCTCTTCTAGCAAAGAATATCCATAATTTCAATCCTTTTTCCAGAACATCCCACTGCTGGTACATTTACATTCTCCAGAAAATATATACACCACAAAAATTCCTTTTGTAGTGGTAGAAATATTTTTCTTCACTCCGTTCTTTGCCTTGAAGTTAATCTCTGTAGTAGAACTATATATTGTCATTAAGTCCCTACATTTCAATCAGGTTGTTCTTCCCAATCTAATTTCTTATTATTATTAGGTTTTCCACAAATTTATTTTCCTTTTAAATGCGATAAATAAATTCGATAAATAAAAAAATTAAAACTTTAGGATTACTTTTTCTATTTTAATACAATCTAGCATACCGAGTTGCCAAAAAGGTCCATGCCAGTGGTGCTGGCATTCCCACTGCATAGAATTAGGGATTTAAACTCGCTCGCTTATGAATAGAACACTGGATTTAATTGTAGAATATAAAAAAATACTATCAGCTGAAAAGATGCTTATCTATCTCTCTTAAAGGATCAAACAATAATATGGTAATTTAAAATTCTTATTTATATTCCATCAACATGAAGCGAAAGCAGGTATATAACGTAAGAGATTTATCTTGAAAAGCTATGATTTCTCATTTTATTATCATGATTTATGGATGGAGAAATTTATAATCCGCAAAATAAGTGTTCTCAAAAACTTTTGCCTACGAAAATTTTGAACTGAAGAGGCACAATTAATTTCTCCTCCCCGTAGAGTGGCTGTTTTATTAAATTTTGTGCCAATGGAAAGTTGTGAGATATTCAAGATGTCAGCTATTCTATTTATGAGCTGGATATAAGGTAATAAAGGTTTAATGAGAATTGTAGGATAATACTTAACAAGTTGAAGTTATTTATCGTTAATAATTTAAATTTTATGTTTGCGACGTGAATATAGAAAATTTGGCAAATGTTATGCATACAAATTGTCTCATCAATCACGAATCAAAGAGAGCAGGGTAATAGAGAACTCGGATAACTATTTTAACACGTTCACGCCGGCGCTTTAATAGTAAGAGAGCTTTCTCATGTTGTATTTGGTTTATCATGTAATTTTCTCTTAAAGTTCTCGCGTGTACCACCGGTGGTACACGCCGGCGTGGACGTGTTAAAAAATCCCCTCGTATGTTCAGTGATTTTTCATACTTGGGGAGTTATTTCGTTCTTTTTCTGGAATATTTACCGAACTCTCGATTGCTCAAATAATTTTGTTATAATTTTATAGTCATAAGTGACTATGATAGGGTTCTAATTTTTTCTTCTCCAAATAGCTCCATAACTGGCCTATTGTGTGCCATAACTATTATATAAGTATAACTTGCAATTGAAACAACAAATAATTATGTTCAAAAAATTTCTAAAATCTTATTCTTTTCTTGAGTAAAGTAAGACGAAAAAAGTTTTCGTGCCTTTTTCAAAAATTTTCTTATTTCCCTTTCATGGAGTTATTCCTAAAATTTCACATAACAATGGTACACAAATTGTAACTGAAGTCAAAAGCCAAATACATACATATTAATTTTTTATACATTAATCCGTTTTCATTATTAAAACAGCATGAGGTTAGGTATTCTCTATGGCAAACTAATAGATGGGTAGTGGAGGCTACAATTTTTGCTAAGAGGAGAAAAATGGAACCTTAAAGCGAATTTAACAGGATATTAAACACAGTTAAAACTTTAAGCTGCGATTTCTCAAAATGTTAAAATCCCATAAAGCGCACATTATTGTTGAAAGGCCGTTAAAGCGATTATCACCAAATTTGGCATGAATGTGTATCAATACATAAAGAATAAAATCTGAATCTTCCTGCATGGGTTTAATTTTTTTTACAATTTTGTATACAAAATATGCCTAAACTAACTTCTTGCATTGGGTATAATATCAAAAGTGACATTTTTTAAAGCACTTAATGTTGAAAGCATTTGTAGGCTTCTAAACATTTTGCCCATATTTTAATAAATATGTATTAAAAGTTTTGATAAATCGCATCAGCAGTAGTATGAACTTTACAAAATATTGCAAATTTTGGAACGAAATCAATTCATCACAAATGTGTGACCTTAATCATGCCTCTAACAACACAAATAATATCTTAATAAATACGAACTGGAGTAGAACTCGTAATCCCTTAATAGAATCATAAAAGGATAAAACTTGGCCCACAAGTCTTTCACTCCCTCGCAATTTCTTGTCTCTGATCTGTACAGTTTCTTAGCAAATACTGCACTTTTTTTCTTTTATTTTCACTAGTGTTAAAAAAAGTTCTCATAGGTAAATGTGAATATGTTGAATATGTTTTAATAATCAACATTCAAAAATATGTTGCCTAATTTTGTGCAGCTTCGAAATAAAACAAAATTTTTAACAAGTACAGTGAACTAATACTAAAAAAAATTCTAACATGAATTATTTATGAAAATCTGCTTTATTCAGGCCTCTGTAAAAATGTGTCATATCGTGAGGTGTACAAGCAAAGGCAAGTTAAGCGATAAAGCCTTTTATAGAATTTCCAATGGATAGGAGCTGTCATATAGCAGCTTTTATGTGTGACACCTTGAAAGGGAGAACTTTTCCATTACTTTACCAAAAACAAGCAAAGCAAAGCACCCACATAACTTCCTTTATATCCTTTGAGCGACACTTTCTACCTCAGTTGAAGTTATTTTTCTTTTCTTTTTTATATTTTCTCAAAAACGAAGGCCTCAATTTTTTCCCTTGTTTGTGCTTATCACAAATTGTAAATAGGAAATACAATTTACATTCACGTGTATGAAATGCTTATTGTAAAAGTACTCAAAAAAGAAAGTAACAATGAGATAAAATGCTGTTTTGTTCGCAAATTTCAATCAATTTATTGGATCATCCCATATATAATGCGATTTTTCCAAATGCATGAACTAATGGTCGGAGGAGAGGGGCATAAAATATCTGCATCACTTGCTACAAAAGCACATAGTAAATTCATCTTGTCCTTATTCTTAGTGCAAGTTTTGAAAAGTACAGTGCAGTTATAACGGTAGTTTTTTCAACGGAATAATGGAAGTGACAAAAGAGCATATCGGCATTGCTTGCTTAATGAGTTCAATAAAAACAACAATGCGGCTGAAATATTAATGTAGTGTATGCAGAAGGCACAATAAGCGTAAGTCAATGCCAAAGGTTGGTTCCAGAAATACTGATCTGGAAGTTACAGCCTACAAGATTAGTCTCATCCTGGAAAATTTGTGGAGCTTGAGGAGGACTAGCAGGACATCCTGATGGAACAAAACCCTATCGTAATGTTGAGGAGCTAGCGGAGAAGCTTATATTTGGTCATTCAACCATTAATCGACACCTTCATGCCATCGGGGCAAAGTTAGCAAGTTGGGTCAATGGGTTCCTCACGAACTTTCGGAGTCTAATCGCGCACAAAATATGAATCCTTGCTGTCACGTCTTAGGAATGAACCTTTTTTTGGACCGATTTAGACTGATGACGAAAAGTGGATCCTCTACAAAAAAGTAAAGCGCAGAAGACAGTAAGTGGGCACCCCGGAACCACAGGCTAAAGCAAGTCCACCCACGTGTTTGGTGGGATATTGTGGGATATTGATATTTTGATATGAAATATAATGACATGAATATAATGTTCGCTGGTCTACTATACATCAAATATATCATTTTAAGCAATAAAGCACTTCTGGAGTCTGAGTTGTAGTCATAGCATATACATAACTACTCAGCAATAAATTTTTGCCATACATGTATAGAATAACATTACAAATTTTAAAATATTCTGCATTATAAAAAGATTAAGACAATTTACACTCAATTATCGAATATCGAAACGATATATCGGCAAAGTAGATCGATATAGCTATGTTTTCAAGCACAAAAATATCGATGCACGATACGGGTTTTTTTGCAGAAAAAATATCGATACGACGATATATCATATCAGTGTCAACCATCACGAAAATTGGAAAACCGAATTTAAAGATCATTTTTTCTGCACTTTTGATGGAATTTTGTTGTGTGTCGAGGATACGATATACATCGATATTTTTGTGGCGAAAATATCGATATTACAAAAATTGTGATAAAAAATATCGTGCATCGATATTTTTCCACGTATCCTACTACATATTAAATTAAATGATATGTGCTCTAAAATATGTTCGAATTTCGTTAAAGCATATGCCCATGTTTGGAAAGGTGCAGGTATAGTACAGTACACGCATTTCATCTGCTGATTACATGAGAACTCTTTAAAGCCTTCAGAAATAAAAAGTTCTTATATAGCAGGCTCATCTAGCTATTACTGGGCTTAAAAAGTACAAATCTAATTACAATTATTATATTTGTATAATCTAATGGATTATGGGAGGCATGGCTTTGTGTAAACTCGTCAGAAATACTTATGGTTACTTTGGGCATATGATATGATATTAAGGGTATCACTGCTCAAAGAGAAATTCTTCCAAACTTCATCGTAACGCTTTGAACACAAAAATGTCAATTTCTTAATTCCACCTAATCTTAGAAAGCTGTCGGACATTATATTAGAAGAATTCAAGTCATATCAAATTACAGAACTTTTTGTTATACTTATTACAGCCTATTTAGCTCACATTAGAGTTTAATAAAACGCTAAAAGATAGTGTTGATAATATAATATAAATTAATGTTGTTATTCCTACATAAAAAGTGAAAACTACCGAAAAATCAGTTTAAAACTTTTTTACATTTACGATGTTATTCGCGGCGCACATTTAATTGCTCTTTTATGTGTTTATTCAGCAAGAAGTTTTAAGCGAATGCATTTCTATATTTTAAATTACTTTTTGTAGAGCTCCTGTATTTTAACATAAGTTTTATACGTTTTTTGCACTTTACTTATATTCACGGTGTAAAACAAGACCCAGATTTTAGAGAAATCATCATCTAGAGGTGGAAGTTCAGAACAGTCGATTGCAACGAGCTTTCAAAGCACGCAAAGATGACAAGGGATGAGGTAAGGAGGAAACGCTGCTAAATCCGTGCTGAAATTCATAAACCATAAAGCGGTTTTCTTCTGCTCGTATAAACGCCATGTATGATTAGATTAGGAGCACCCAAAGCAAAATGTTTTTGACTGTTTTTCTGTATGGAAGTGGATGTCTAGTTGATGATTTATCTATGCCCAGGATATATGAATTATTTACAATTAAGAAGCCCTTAACACAATGCAGCATTCGATACTGGCACCGATGTCTTCGTTTGGTGCTTGTCAATTCAAACCCTATACATCTACACTTACTCACAAAATTGAGCCTACACCTTTAAAACGCCATATAAAAACTTAGTTTACGAGTACATATACCATTCTCAAGATACTCTTCGTGTCCAATGTAAGGTAATAAACATTCATTTTATTCATATCAATTTTTTCTCAATTATATGTATACTTAATTCAAATTACAAAAAGGAAGCAAGTCATTTTAGATGTAATAGTAATGAAAACAGAAGTATCAGAATTCAAATCTAAAGTATTAGCATGCAGACCTAAATTATAAATACTAAAAACAAAAGTGCCACAATTGTAAACCAACAATTTTGGAATAATTTCTTACCAGTAAAGACTTAATTTCTAATAGTAAAACATATATAATCAGAAATTTTTTAAAAAGTGATTGTAGAGAGGATCAAAACTCAATACTTTTTTTGATTTTTAATACCTTTGGTTTGAACGATAATATTTTTAATTTGAATATTGGTATTTTTTTTATTACTGGTACCTCTGAAATCATTTGCGACACTTTTGAAATGGATGTAAAGGTAACTGAAACGAAAAATAATTTGGCTAAAATAAATGTTGATTCTGTTGCATTGAAAACTGTGAAGAGTGTCTTAAGAATGGTTTATTCGACCCCATTCCGGAATTCGTCCACCTTATTTCACTTTTCATTAAAGGAACAGATACCTTCGGCTTATCTCTTGGGCGTAAATATCATTAATTGATTATCTAATGGAGTAAAGGATATACAAATTAATCAAGAAAAATCTGGTCACAGCAGAAAGAACAAAATAAATAATTCGATAAAGTACTTATGTGTAGGCCAAGATTTTTAACTTGTCGTTGCTACCATCCCCTTTTGCATGTTTGCCAAAAATTATATTTTTCTCTAAAGTTTTATTATTTCCTGTACTTCTCCTTAATGCTTTTAATTTTCATATAAATGTTTTCATCTAATGAAATGTCGTCAAACTAGAATAAATTTTTTCATCGATTTTCAGACGTCGCAAGATGACCTGGAAATGGTTGTTGAGGAGTCATTTGAAACTCAGCAACAATGTGAGGATTCACAAAATAACATTGTCCATGATGAAGATGTGCAGATGAAGGAGCGTGAAATAGAACTTAAGGATGTTGTCAAGGAGGGACATGAAAAGGCAGATCCATCTCAGTTTGAGCTTCTTAAAGTTTTAGGTGAAGGATCCTTTGGAAAAGTTTTTCTTGTCAGAAAAATTGTGGGCAAGGATGCAGGAACATTATATGCCATGAAGGTAGGAATTGTATTTATTATTTAATTATCTATAAATAATAATATGATAACAAGTTTTACCAATTAACAATTCTAGCAGTATAATTAACTACCTTTTAAAGTAGACTTACATGTAAAAGATTTATTAATAAAAAAACGTACGTTTTATATATATATATAGCTTTGGATTCACTTACTTCACGTATTCCTAACTGTAGTTGTTACTGGGAAATCTAAAATTCACTAACAATATTAGAGTTTTTTCTTTTTTTGAAAAGCTTTAATCCATTGGATAATATAATTTTGATTTTTCATGAACTAGAAATGTTCTGCTGCAGTAAGATAAAAAGTAATCTGAGAGGGGATATATTTTAGCTTTATTTAAGAAAACTTACTAAAGCTTAATTCCACGAAAATTTATTATTAAAATTTAAAGTTTCTTGGCCATACGAGTTTCGTCCTATTAGGCATCCTAATCCTAGACTGATTTTTTTTTATTTTATCAATAGGATATTACATGTGATATCATTTTGAAAGCTTTTAGTAGTTCTATTTCTATTCTATAACGTTAGTATTACTGGAACGAATAACGGACTTTTGTTGTTAAAATCTATTTGGTCTTTTAATAAGAGGTAACCGCTATCCTTTGGTTTTCTAATCTCAAATATCTGATGTCAGTCTAGAACTCGCCAAAAGTTTGTTTGACATATTTGGGTTTGACTGCCTAATTAGAACCGAACGTGTAAGCTCGATATACTTTATTAAGTTTTAATAACAAATTTTCGTGGAACCGGTCATCCGGTAATGGAAAATGTGCTACCCAGAAAATACTAGTTTTCTAAGCCAGAAGTTCGAAAACATTACCATTCTTCACCTTCAGAACAAGAAAGGTCCCTTCAGGACCAAAAAGGGATGAAAAAGGTGCTATTAAGAAAACGCAAGTTTTCCGCTTGAGGAATTCGGAAACATTACATTTTTCATCTCCAGGTGAAAGAAGATGCTCTTTATAGATTCCCAATTTAGTAGTGTTGTTTAAAAAAGTGTAAATTCGGTCAAGAGAATAAAGATACCTGTTTTCCGAAAAGGAGAAAAGGATAGCAGAGGAAGAAAATTTTACCTCGAATTTGGCTCCTATAAAAGCAACAGCAAACAAAAAATACGACACGATACCTTTGATATTAATCCTTTTTGATTTCTTCAATCAAGAGCTGTATAGTCAAGGTTAACACAGAGGTAGGTAGTTGCCACTACCCAGATGTTCCGCAGCTATTCCTATCTAGTTAAGCTCGGTACCCAGCAACTAGATAATTAATCATGCAGCACTTTGTTAGTTTGTTATATTTCTATAATAACAATAAATATTTCATTTTTATTTCTTTATCCAAAATATCCCTTAATTAATTAGATACTGGAAAATAAAATAGACGCTTATAGCTCTCGTATTCGTGGATTAATTTTCAAACTACAAATCAAAATTAAATGGCTTTGAATGTAAACATTCTTCGAGAAATTGTGTCAAAGGACAGTTCGTAGAGATATTATCAATTTCATCATAGATGGCGCTATTAAAAATCTATTTCATTTTTTATGTGGGAACTCAATTTTTTATTACAACATTTGAACTCAGTAATTCGATCTGATAGATTTTTGTCGTACGGTGTACCAAACGAATGTGTGTAAAATTTTGTTTTCATCAATCCCACACTTTTCTCTATTGCATCAACGTTAAATTCAGCAATTATCCAGCAATTGAGAACTTTCTATAATACATGGAAAATTGACCTTGAAAAGTATTGCCATGTTGTATTATATTAAGATCATCCTGAATTTGTTTAATTGGGAACGCGTGTTATTGGCATTACGTAAGGTGCACACGCAAAGCGTTATTGAGATCGATCTGGGTTGAACAAATTTTCAAAATGATCTCCGTAAGTTTGGAAGGAATTCGATTCATTTAAACAATTTTTGTTTTATTACATTTTTTCGCACGACCTGAATCTTTTCTTACCAATCTCGCTGATTCTCACTATATCACTAAATTTATAAATGGCATTGTCACTGAACGTCTTTCAAATTTTCTACTAGATCATCCCCTTAATTACTGATATATCGTTTGACTCAGTTGATGAGTACAAATAATGTCTAATGCTTTCCAAATATGAGATCTGGATTTATAGTTTCCTTTCAGACAGAATACTCTGTCTTACAAATGAAACCTTTGTCTTATGTCCTCTCACAGGTTGATTCACCAAGCCCTATACTTTTTAATTTCTCCATAAGGGCTCACAGCACAGCTTATCCGGAGAGAAATTTTGGAGAAGAGGTGGTTGGGAATTATTATTTAACACATTCGAGACTGGTGACCCACCATTTGAGTAATGATAAAAAACTCTCTCACTGCTAAAGCATTTTTGTATGGAGCTTTACAATGAATGTTTCTAAACAAAATCCGGTCTCTAGCTAGCGGCGGGCATAAAGCGAAAAATATTCTTTATCAAAAATAGCGCCTATTACATAAAATAGTAACAACGTGTTATCTAAAAATTGTTTACAAGTTGATGTGTACATTTTGAACAATGAGATATTATAATATCAATACGGATATACCTTATTTAGGATGTTACCTTTATTTTTTCTACTTAAAATTTTGCCCTAACCATAAAAACGGACTTTGATTAAGGCACCATAAGGAATAAATAAATATTTAAGTATGTATCTAATCTATATAAATAAGAAAAATAAGTTCTCCCACTACTTGATTTTAGTGCGGAATATTTCAATATTTATTCAACTCATAGAATGAAATTCTTATTTGCTAGCACAACACAGATTCTCTGAACCTTGTATTATTTTGTTTTAAGGATTACTTCTATCCAATTACAAAAATTTTCTACATGAATTGTTCGTATATTTCCTTTCAATATTTCTATCCTTTAGAGCAAAATCGCTATTTTGCGGTTCACTCTACATGAGCTATCAGCCTCAGCCAAACTTTGAAGAATAAAGAGAAATGTGATAGAACCTAGTGAAGCATAAAGGTGGGTAAAACAGAAAAAGATATTTGCTGCAGATATGTTTTGGATTTATTATTTAAAGCCGAAATTTTCAACAAAAATTAGTATTCCGCTTGTTTGTAGTTTACTATACATGCTTTCAACCCTTTGAAGACGGGTGTTTGTTTGTTTTTTTACACGTCTGAACGTAGCTCTGCGTATTGTCTTGTCTTATCTAGTACTTTTTTACTGTGGGTTCAAAATTCAACGATTTTCCTTTGAAATATCCTATTAAATGGTCCTTGTTTTAATTGATTTATAATAGAATATCTAGGAAGTACACTTTTATTTGACCTGATACACCTAGGTGCATCTCATCTTTCCACTGTTCTTTCAAAGAAATTTAACGTTTTTTGTGTCAGTACTCAAAGTAAACTACGCTCTTGAAGTTCCATTAATGGGCCGTGCGACCGCTAGCCCAGAGCTTTAGGAATTTTGATTTTTGTTTATTTATTTGGGATCCAATCATGCAGACGGAATCGTTCAACTTTTCTACCATTTCTATGGAGCTGCATTGTAAATACTTCTAGTTAAAAAAGACTTTACACCTATTTAAGGCTCTCGCCGGGGGTCGAACTGATAGAAACTCACATCTCACATCATTACATGTAAAAAGCACTGAATTGAATAAGCGCTATCTATTTTCCCGTAGGAGGCTTAAATAACTCAGTAAACTTATTAACTCTTCTTGCAGTTATTGTTATTGTCAGTTATTGAGCGCCAATAAATTCTAAATTTTGGCACAAAAAAGCACAGCACCTGGACCTAGAATCGAACTAGCGACCACTCGATTTCTGGTCGAGTGCTCTGATCACTGAGCTACCCAAAGTTTAGAGTGGTTACAAATGAGTACTTTGAAAATTAAGAAAATTATTAAAGTGAATTTCTTAAAAAAATTGCGTGATAAGAAATAGAGCATTTTACTGCTTTACCAAATAAATACACATAATGGTGAAATTTTGTATTCTTTCAGTTAATATGTTCAATTTCCACCTGAGAATTTGGCTGCCGCAGTTAGATATTACTGAGTGTTTCGATGGTCAAGCATGTTGGAGTATGCCAAATGCCAATGGATTTCTTAAGGATCGTTTCCACTCATATAAATTCTCAAAGCCAACAAGTTGCGAAGCATGTATGCAGTTTCTTTTGCGAGTTGATGTTAATGGAAACCCAATGTAATTTTTAAACAATTTGTTGGCTTCCAACACATTAACAACAACCTGCCCGACATGTTGGCAAAATTTATATGGGTGGAAACGAGGCTTTAAAGTGTCCTAATCACACTTTTGTTTTAGAACCCCCACCCTAAGATCACTCGTTCATTACTATTGATTCACAAGAGTAATTATTAAAGTTAACGAAGCGTTCACACTATCAGCACAGTTAAAGCTAAAACACACTCCTCACGTAATATTCTACCATGTCTATTAGAAAATAAGATCTCAAAAACTATGCAAGATAATATATATTCAGAAATAAAATTATTTCAGTGTCACATTTATAAAATACAACA
>QYTT01094745.1:71881-84148 GCA_006980735.1 Dasypogon diadema
GTGTTAATTTATTTATTTCGTGTGTTAGTAATTTGTTAGTAATTTGATAATTTTGTAGGTTTGGGAACTTTGTAACTTTTGAGATTTTGTGCATGGGGATTATGTAACCTGGGAATTCTATGACTGAAGATTTTGCGACTTTGTGAATTTTGTAAACTGAGGATTTTGATTGTGGGTATGGACATTTTAAAGAATTTAAGAATTAAATGAGTAGCTAAACATAATTTTAATTTATTTCATTACAATAATGTTCCCCTGAGCATACTCTAGCATTCATTCATGACTAATTTAAACATTTTGCAGCAATATAACCAAAAACTCATTAAAATGTATAGAACACTTTGATATATATTCCTATCCGGCAGTCATAAATCCAGGAGCCTCCAGACTTAAAAATGAAATATTTGAACTCCAAAAAGCTGTATATGCTTCCCTGATTCACTCAAAATTATCCGATAAAAGGGCTCATGTTGTCGTTATTCTGTTACAATGAATTCAGTTTCAGCTCCAAAAACAAACAAACAAACAAAACAAAAGGATTCATTTAGCAAAGAAAAATATATTGTATATGGGACATTAGAATCATTTTTTTAATTACAAATGGTTATCACACAGGACAATATTAAAAGCAAGTCTATTGTTTCTGTTTGCTATTTGTGCCGTCAACAGAACTGAGATGGACCGCAGAGAAAACACTGATAATTTCGTAGGGCTTTAAGTTTCTTCCTATAAGAATTGCTTTTCTTCATGCCGATATTAATTCCTTATTTTAATAGTCTACCACTGATTGAAGATACTACTTAGGGTAATATATTTAAATATCTGATGTATTACAATGCTCACTGTAGATTAGACCATGCAAATATAATTACCTTAGCGTCTAGAATATTTACATCTATATATTCTTCATTTATGCACTCCATTTCCACCGTTTTAGCAAAGCTATTTGTAAATAATCCAAACTTTGACAACACATTGACAATCAATGAAATTGAAAGATCTGAATTGGTCTAAAGGTCTAAAGTGGAAACAGCACCAACAACTCTAAAAAGTATATATGCCAAGGGCGCCAGAGATTTGAAATTCGAATAACATCAAATCGAATTTCTGATTTTTGAATATCCCTGCTTCATCATGCTCCTTTTCAAATTAACTCAAGTTACGAAAATCAGCTCCTAATATGGATCAAATTCATGCTTGTGTTTTTATCACGTTGGCTTGGACTTACCATGACTTGTATTCTCTATACCGTGGGTTAACCCACTTTGCAAAAATAAAAGTTTGAACTACTGAGGAAACTACCCAAAAAAAGCATTCCGATTTTTTATCTTCATTTCAAAATTACTCGTTGTCTTGGGAACATACAATATGCGGTTACTTTTACTTAGTAATTTGTCAAAGAACGAAAATAGTAGAAATAAATAGGAAAAGTGGTCCTTTTTTATCGCTGTTGATAACCGCACAATTGAGGGAAATGCGCTTTTGTGAAATTTGCAAGCGATATTTTACATGTTTAAATATAACAGATCCAAAAAAGTTAACCTATGAGGCGTTTTGTTCACATTGCGCTCCTTCCACTGAAGGTGTATTCATGAATGAAGAAAATATTGACCGAATCAACAGAGAACTTATGGCCATTGAAGCTGCTTGCATCATGGTAAAAAAAACATTTTAAGGTATATTGCATTATAGTTAAATTTTAGTTTGAGGAAATAAAGCGCATTGGCCTTCATTGTCGTTTGGGACATCCCGTTTATCCAAAAAAGAAGTTAATGAGAAGAATCGGGAGGCAAACACAGCGTAGGAAGTCTTTAAGCTTTGGGGTGTTGACAAAAGCTTTCTAATGCTAACTTTCAACATTTGATTTCATAAAGACTCATTTATTTTGATATTTCCAGCGATAATTGTGGTATTCTTCAATAAATCTGTTCTGCTTTTTAATTTTTCTTTCTGTTTCCATTCCATTTCCGACAAATTATTACGACAATGAGCCTTATTCTCAATTCCGACGGAACGAGATTTCGAACGGAATCCCATTTAAGAAGTATTGCAATTCCGTTCGAAATTGATTCCGCCGGAATTCAGAATAGGACTGAATGTCTTTAAATGGTCTTGACATTCTCGGTCCGTATTTATATGTCAATGAATCTTCGAGGAGAGAACTAAAGGAGATGGCATTCTATGTTAAAATGTACGAATGAGAGCGTAGCCAAAAAACTCATACCCTCTCTTCTTGTGGGGGGTCTTCGCTGTCAAAGTTACAAAGAAATTTATAAACAAGAAGGTGGACAGGAAATTATTTTATGAAATAGTTGCAATAACATGATCAGATTAGTTATTATTTCGGGAAAATATTGTAAGAAGATGGTTGTGTTTATATTTCCAAATTTGTCAGGGGGTCTGACGCAGTGGCGTAGTTACAAAAGTTACAAATTCCCGACAACAGTTCGTAGGAAGACTTCAAAACTGACATTTTTTTAACGCCGACCCTGGCATACAGTCTGAATTTTAGAGTGGCTACGCTTTTTTTTATATGTCATCTCTAGTTCTCTCCTCGAAGCAATGAATATGCTAGAAAATTCTAAATAAGAAGAATGAAAATGTCATGTTGCTGTCAACACGCAAACAAATTTCTCCGGACTTTCGCTATATAAATTGTTTTCTCAATTGACTTCTATTAAGAAAGTAAGTAAACTTTTCAGTTAAACAGGCCGTAAATATGAAATATTTCTTTTGCTTTCGTTAATTTCTCTGCGCTTATGTGTTGTGATACAGCATTGTAATTGGGCCGCGGGTTTCTTCGTCTCTAGGTTCTAGATGTTCTATTTGAATATATAGCAAAATTTCACCATGCGATAAGAAAAGAGGCTTCTTATTGAAAAGATTTTAATTTTCTTTCATTGTGCGTATTTTATGGGTACTCAAATCTTATTTTGTGTACTCAGAATTGAGGAATTCATTGCATGTTAAAGGTGAGATATAGTTTCAAAAGTCGCAATATCCATTTAGGTAAGGTTTCATGTTTTTGAATTTTCACTAGTTTTTTTTAATAGATTTCGGGGTAACTTACAATTAAGCCATTGAGGGTGACCATTCGGTGCCCAAAGGTGGCACTTACATGGAAGCCCCGCATATAAAAAAAATTCGGGGTTAATATTCGAGCATGCACAACCATGAAGTAGAATTTGTGCATGTGTGAAGTACTTTCTTTATTAACGCTTTTAAGATAGGAATAGGTATTGTAAGTAGTCCGAACATGAGTCATTGGTCTACTTTCAGTGAGTTTATACGACAAAAAATCCATAAACCTGTTTATAATACAAAAACAGGAAAAATCGAATTTGGGTTTAAGTCAAAATGTTCATAAAAAATAGTTCATACATATGCAAATCCTACTTTATGGTTTTTTTTATAGTCCCGGGGGTTTTGCGTTTCCAAAGAAACTCATACTAAATATTGATACCAAAATTGCTTCAAAATACAACTCTCTCTCTCTCTCAAACTCAAAAAAATATTACTAAACTAAATTTTTTTCGATTAAACATAAGGGGAAAGATAGATAGCTGTATTGTTTTATATATTTATCCCTTGCAAACCCAAAAATTTATTCGACATTTTCCAGGCAAGGCGAACCCGTTAACCAATGAGAAAAATTTCGATTTTGCTAAGTTAAAGTCCTTTTGAAGGATCATAATTTATATTAAGTGCTGAATTTTTTTAAATATATTTCTATTGACAATTGAGACAATTAAATGCTTTTATTGATTTTATGTAAAATATGAACGTGGGCGGTTTTTATCCACTGTCCAAAAATTGTTTCAAATTTATATTAAAACATCAGTGGACTCGGGTACCGAAAAAATGCTAAGAGCAGCTGTTAGTATTCTTTCCAAAAGTGGGGACATATCACTGACTTCTAATAAATGGACTGATTATTTTGCTATTTCATAGGTGGGGCCAATTATCTTAGACACAGAAAACATATCGTAAACAAGAGAGAATGTAGCTTGATCACTTTTGGTTGCTCGGTGTCTTATGGATAAATCTGAATTAACCGTGCAATGGAGAATACTTATCAGAAAAGAGGTAGCCATACAATTGTGGCCCGATTTAACTCAATGGGACCTTTGCATATAGTTAATACTTTATTATCTAAGAGATTTGTCTCTGAAAAATTCACTTCAAACAATTAACGGGATATCTTTTGTTCATTTCAATTTTTCATTATACTTTTATTTAAACGCAATGCATCATTAGTAAACGATTTCAAAAAATGTTGGACGTAACGCTTGATAATGGGAACATTGTTCTTGAAACGTGTCGCGAAAATAAAATTCTTAGCAGGACATTAAGGTGTTTTTCTATCAACTCAACCTTTTTAATACAATGCATCATGTTGAGGTTTTTGTAATATTTTCTTATTTTACATAGGCACACCCGCGAGGTTTAAGAACAAAATTTGTAGCAACTCACCATAAAAACTTGAATTGCCCACTATTGAGCGGTAAGGACCACCCTACACTTGAACTCATACAAACACACGAGCTTCTCAATCCTACGCCAGTCTATATTTACTTTTATAGCCTTAATTTCTTGCTTTTCCGCTGACACTTCACAAACACAAATGTCTTTTCTCTATCAGACGTGAAATCCTCTTTATTTGGCGAGGGAGGTATGGCTCGTGAAAAATCAAGTTGACTTTAATGTTCAAATGGCTTGCAGGTATTATTCACCTGAGGTACTCGTATGACTGTGGGGAGGTAAACGTTAAAGAAAGAAATTCTAATCCAAAGTTAGTCGCCATTTTCTTTAAATTTCGGATAGCATACCATATGCCAGTTGGAGCCAATTTGGCCTAGAACCAAATTCTATAGAAATTTTCTCTATACCAAGTCGTTTCTCGACAATTTAGAAGCAGCCGACGAGAAAACGCGTTCATTGCTTTATTCTTCCTTGTTCCTGCTATCCAATCAATACTTGGATTTGTTATTAAGTTGGAATTTTTACTAATACGTTGTTTTTTTTGGTTTATTTCAGATATTCTGTTTCAAGTTGCAAAGATCTCAACCGGAACTAAATCGGTCTTTAATATTTACTTACTTATATTAAAACTACTAGCACTATATGTAAAATTTGAAGTATAATAAGAGGGGGTAACAGCAATTTAGTGAATTAAGGAAAACATTACCGCCATGGCTGTTTTATATTATTTTTACATACTTTTAAGTATTCTCGTGATTGGATTGATTCTACTTTATTGCAGTCTAGTACTTTTCAAAAAATTAATTAATGCACGCAAGGCTAAACTTCACAAAGGGAGCAATGACGTGTTCGTTGGTATGTTCCATCCTTATTGCAATGCAGGTGGAGGAGGTGAACGCGTACTGTGGTGTGCTGTTCGTGCTTTATTAGCGAAATATGACAATGTGCGAATTGTCATCTACACAGGAGATATTGATGCATCACCCGCTACCATTTTAAATAAAGCCAGAAATGTTTTTAACATATCAATAGACGAAGAACGAACCAGTTTTATCTACCTTAAAAAGCGCCATTGGGTTGAAGCTAAAATGTATCCCTATTTCACTTTACTTGGCCAGAGTATTGGGTCGTTAATACTGGGCTTAGAAGCATTGTATAAGTTCCCCCCCGATGTATATCTGGATACAATGGGGTACGCTTTTACTCTACCTCTGTTTCGGTTTATAGGACAGTGCAAGGTCGGATGTTACGTTCATTATCCCACGATTAGTACAGACATGTTAAAAAGGGTGCAATGTAGAGTTTATGCACATAATAATAAAAGTTACGTAGTAAAGAATCCTTTCTTGTCTTGGGTGAAGTTGATGTACTATAAAATATTTGCAAAACTGTACAGTTGGGTAGGACGCTGTTCTCAGACCATAATGGTAAATTCTAGTTGGACAGAAAATCATATTTTGGATCTATGGAATGCTCCGTTTAAGACACACAGAGTATATCCGCCTTGTGAGGTAAATCATTTGAAAACGTTGCAGTATACAGGGAATGATAATGAGAGAATTACAATTTTATCAGTGGGGCAGTTTAGACCTGAAAAAGATCATCCATTACAATTGCAAGCTATGTATGAGCTAAGATCCCTTTTAGTAAAAAACGAAGAACTCTGGGATAAACTTAAGCTCGTAATCATTGGATCGTGTCGAAATGAAGAGGATAACATAAGGTTAAAAAATTTACAAGACTTGGCAAAACACTTGTCACTAGAAAACTCGGTTGAATTCAAAGTAAATATTTCGTACCAAGAAATGATTCAGTGCTTCCAAACTGCAAAAATCGGTCTCCACACCATGTGGAACGAACACTTTGGTATTGGCGTAGTTGAATGCATGGCAGCGGGTCTTATTGTGATTGCACATCGTTCTGGTGGGCCACTTCTAGACATAGTTGAGACATCAGAGGGTAGTCAGACTGGGTATTTAGCGGTCGATGCTGTTGACTACGCCACTTGCATTGCAAGGATTCTCGAAAATACTAAAGAACAAAATGAAACAATTCGGCATGCTGCTAGGTCATCTGTGGATCGCTTTTCAGAGAAGGAATTTGAAATTAATTTCCTTCGGGCTGTAAGTCCATTGTTTAAATTTGATTAGATTATTTTTGAACTACACCTGTGCAATTGACTGACGAGCTTGCATGAATGTAAACTCATCTATAAAACATTCAGGGGACTTATTTTAGATATGAAATCGATCATTTAGATTTTAGTTTTCTTAAGTGATTTCAAGTCGCTTTCTGTTATAAAATTATAGGTTAAAGAGCCTTTGCCCGTAGCACTAACTCCTCTACTGCTTTGTTGTATACTTAATGAAGAGAGCAGAGCATGTAGCTTTTTGCAATATCGTATAATGAACGGGAAATAACCCATTTCAAATTAGTTGATTAAAAGCAAAACGGCACTGTTGTAAACCTAAGTGTCCACAGAGTATCTATGGAATTTAGCAGGTTGTTGTAATAAAGGGTTAAGTGAGAACAGAATGTCATAACCCAGACTTAATCGTTCCATTAATGTTAAGATTTTCTAAAAATAATTACATTATTTTGCCTGTGTTATTAAATTTTCAATGATTTTGCGAGTTATCATTAGTTTTGCTTGTATATGTATTTATAATACCAGTTATTTCACGACATTGCTTATTTTGTTATATAGGTTAAGATATTTTGCAATTTATATCAGAAATTTTATAAGCATTATAAAGGATTATTTAAACAATAAAGTAACTTATTTAAATCAGCTGAGTTTGTATTTTAAGGGGGAACAGCAGGGTGGAAGTTGGAAAAAACCGATTTTCTTTTTTTTTATAGTATTCGAAGTATGCACTTTGTAGTATATTATCATAAAATATTATGCAGAAATTCGTAAAAACGACTAAGTTATAGCATATTTCCTCTTGACGCTCACCATAAAAGTTCGTCAGATGAAGTTCCGAAGCATCACTCATGTCCGGAAGGTGCAGAATGTCATCAATGCTATAACGCCCATTTATACGGATTTGAGCGTACCGGAATTACTGCAACGTTGTTTAAATGGCTTTACTCAAAACTGCAATGAGAACTTCAATGCCCTCATTTGGAAATATGCACCGAAAACTTCGTCAAGTCGCGCTGTTGTCATAGAAATAGCAACTTATTTCGCCGCTTGTGTTTTCATTAACTGAATGAAATCCTTACTGCACATAGTAAAAACACTAGGAATCAACGTTGGGCCACGAACGTACGAATTTTGTACGACAAAAGACGTGAAGACCAAGCTACTGTATGCGTAATGCTGAAGGGCAATGTCGATGGCCCGGAGTTCGAATCGAAGATAAATCAGCCTAGCACTAGTAAAGACAATGACTACTGTGGACCAGGAATTGAAGACATATAGTGAGTTTTAAAATTTCAAACATTGTATATAAAAGAACTAAATTTTAAATGCTTTTTTTCCGAAAACGACATTTTTTTAACTGGTTTTCCTGTTTTCTCCGCCAATTAAAATCGAACCGTCTTTTTCTCTAGATCTGCTTAAATTACATAAAATTCTCTTCAGTTAAGCGTACGGAAAATATTTTCTATTGAAATTCACTATTTTACGGCCCTTTCGAAAAGAAAAGTTTAGCGGTTTTTCGAACATTTTCTTTAAAGATCTGCCATTTCTACAATTATTCGTTTTTTTTTAAATCGGGTACGCTTAGCTGAAGCTACATCAATAAGCTTTTAAAGAGCGTTTTGTTTTTGTTTTTCAGACCACTACAAAGAAAGTTACATGCAGCGACATCTGCCACGCTATTATAACGAAAAATTTTGGAATAAAAAAAATCGTAAGAATAGCTCAAAGCATGCTCTCTTCAACCCCCAATTAGTAACATTCATGTTATGTTTGTATAAGCCCCCTTAAAGGATTACCCATTAAATGACTATGACTGCATTGTTCTTACGAAGATATGGTTTAATGATTGCAAATTTTCTTCTAAACTTTTTTGTCATAGAAAATATACTGTATACAGTGATCTGATCACTTCACGACGACATTACTAAAATCTTCGCCTGGGGCTGGGCGAATTGCGTTTAGTTTAATGCATCCAAAACCCAAAGCTGTCTGATATTTGATCATCTGATAAAACTCTTCTCTTCAAATTTCAGAGTGATAGGTTGCTTCCTCTTCGAATTATACCCACTAATCCAAAAATTTTAGCTCAATTCGTTCTCGAGTTATCGTGTATACAGACGGACATGCTTAAATCGATTTTTTCACGTTCTGAGAATTTTTATATAATTCATTCTGTTCCAGCATTATTGGTTCTACGCGTTACAAACGTTATATAAGCTAATTTTTGGGTTTGTAAAGAACTTCGAACCCCCTTAAAAATCAATTTCAAAAATCTCTTTTTGTGTAGGAAGTTGTACTGAAAAAAATCGATTTCCAACGTGTCCAAATACGCCAATCCAAAGGTAGGCACGCCTTTGCTAGCTAATATCAATTGTTGCTTATCGACGAGTCGAAGTGGTAATGCATAAACTTGGCCATATTCTTCAAAAGAAGAGGCCATTTATCCTATTGCCTATTGGGGTAAATATAAATTTTTTAAAAAGTACAACGGATTGGAAAAAAGTCGTAAGGAAATTCATTTATTATTGGTTATAGCTTCTCCTGCCCAACTAAATCAGTTCTCAACACTATCATCCCAATGCTGGAAAAGGTGTACCAAACTTTACTCTGAATTTCATAGAGCTCCACTCCGGTCTCTCAGTCGGTTCCAACACATTTGCCACAGTGATTCTAATCGGGTTCTCAAGGATCTGTGGGCATTTGTAACCAGAGTCAAGGTTTCTCTAGTAAAATCCCCGCATTCCTGAATTATTGCAAATGAAACAAAAACTTTTGTCATATTTACTTTATTCATTTTTGTGTATTAATTATCGACATAGTACATTTACTTCATATTTTCAACTTGAATTTATGTTGTATTGTTTCTTTAGTATAATTTGTTTCTATATTTCTCAATTCTTTTCTTTTCATTTACATTTTTTTCTATTAATTTTATTAAATTACACTACTAAACTAGTTTGTTAATTTGTTGCCATTTTAAGGAAAAAACCTCTTGATCAATGTTTTAAATATTTTCAATAACTTTCTCAACATTTTGTAAACACGACTTTTTAATCTCTTGAATTTATCTACACACATATAACGGATATTTTTTTTTAGAGTTTTCATTGCCTACTTGCCTAAGATACAAAGTTCACTCAAATAAAAGGAAACTCTTTAGAAACGCAACGCAAACGATAGCAAAACGTTCCTTAAATATGACAACAAACGATGTCAATTCATTACGCTAAAAGTTCTTTGGTTTTATAGCAAAGTTCAAGTTATCTATCAGATATAAATACTTTCCTAGTTTTTTTTTTGTATATTACAAAAGAAATTAGTGCTCAAATGCATGCATAAAAACTTTTACATCTTCGAAAATACTTTTTATTTCACAATTTTGTAAGAATTTAAGGATTCTGGCGAATATAGCTTTTGTTATTAGTAAGAATAATTTGGCGAAATGTGAATTCCACGACAAATATTTTTGTTAGAATTTTTTATTTTGTATGAAATACCTCCACATAAAAAATAATCTGGCAGTTAATTTCAGTTTATTACCATGAAAAAGCTAAATGAATAATACCAGTAGTAGTACACATACATATAATACTTTTGCAAGAAGAAGAAGGCCCAACTTTTAGGGACACGGAAATGGGACACGCCTAAGCTATGCTTTATGAATTATAGAGCGGTCCCTAATTTCAGGCAATACTTTAAGGAAAGTCCTACCTGGGACTTAGCCTACACAGTAAGCAATCCTGAAAAGTCAACGCAGAAAAAAGGATTGCTAACGTAACTAGGCTTTCAACGTTTATAAAAGATAAAAGAGAAAGTATGAACATAAATCCAACATCACTCATTCACTGCAGATAAGAAAACTTACCTCTCCAGAATGGAACATACGCATAAACACATTGTGACAGGCACGAACTCCTTCTCTCTTCGCCCTCAGACCAGCACGATCACATTGTTTAAATTCCAATACTAAATATAAACTAGAAAAAGAGATTTCTCAATGATATCATCCCCAGGCGATTGTAGTACCGTAGCTTTAGCTTAGGCACGTCTGCATTCCGCCACGGTCTAGAACGAACCTATACTTGGTTTAGCTTCCACAAGAATATTACAAGCTTATGATATCGTTGGTATACCAAAAAGAATTTGTGGGAATTCAGGAATGGAAAAAAAACCATTTTATAGTTTTCGGGTTACGTCTTCCTGTCAACATCAATCTACTTTCAATTCATTTATGACTCGATCCCTCAATCGTGTGTATTAATACTATTAATCGACGGGGATCGAAAATTCAACTCGATCTTTCAACTCTGCATCCTGCATGTAAGCAGGAAGTTGTTCGAATTCCTCTTTGTGCTTATTTCACGAGTTCAGGTGGGATGAGAGAGCTATCTCTTTCTAGAAAACGAGAAAGTTGAGAGCAGAAATAAGAAAGAAAGCCAGTTTCGTGCAAGCCTGAAAAACTTCCTCGTAGCATTTGTACAGGAAATTTTATTCAGTTGCACAAAAGGGAAAAGTCGAGCGTCGGACTCAAAAACTTCCTCGTCAAAAAAGTCATTTTTGAAGTGAGATTTCTTTAGCCGCGATGAGACTAAAATTTTAAGGCCATTACACGAATATTGTGTGACGAAAATATGTAAATATGTATGATTTATATACTGTATTGCCTATTCTTGGTTTCCTTTTTGTGCGGTGCTTCGTAGTCCTCCTACTACTCTTGGTAGACTACGAAGCTGTGGAGTTTGCTGCTCGAATATAGAAAGGTCCACCAAGTGATTTTTCGGGAAAATTTGTAGCTTTAGATTGTAGTACGCACATGCGTAGTGTTTTCAAGAGGGACGGAGATGCTATTAGAAAATCTTAGTGACGTTGCGTGTATCAGCATACTTTATGTGGACATTTTCTTAGAATAATTGTTGGTTTATTTGAAGCGTGTGTGGTATTCTTAACACGTTCACGCTGGCGCTTTATTAGTGGGCCTTCTTTGTATATCCTGAGAATCAAAAGTACACTTAAGCCATCACTTTTCTTGATGCATGTTGAACGAGAAAATTTTGTGTTTGTAGAGACATTGTCAGTTGTGAAATACCCGAAATATCCATTATTTACATGTGTGTTAGTGTGATGTAGCTCGTGAAATAGAAATAACTTTTGAGGCAAATGGGCCTAAACACACTGGAATAGTTCACCCAGCACTGAAACTGGTTTTGATCTTTTGCATCGAAAGCGCACTGGGTGAATTCAACCAGGAGGAATTTTTGTGTACATGAAAGGCTTTCGCTGGTATTGGTGTATGGAAGTCAGGAATGACCGCTGCTCTTGAAAAAAAAATGTTTAGCTGACGAAAAGAAGAAGCATTCTGTGCATAAGTGTTAGTTTTCAACTCTCATTCACCCGGCTTGGCTGCGGTTGAAAATTTGCCGAGGTAGAATAACGCGCCCTTCCCTCCTTTGCCTAGAAAAGCCGGTTTTCAACCGCCTAATTCACCCAGTGTGTTCAGGCCCAATGTGATCACGGTCCCGACTCGTTCCCTCTACCCTCTTGCCTAAAAAGCCGGTTTGTCCATTGGTCATGTCTACAAAGTGTGCGAAGACACAGTAAGAGAACTTTCTCATGTTGTATTTAGTTTATCATGTAAT